>JACBWW010000028.1:2973249-3087332 GCA_020086605.1 Lanius collurio
CGGGGCTGAGCGCGGCCGCTCGGCACCCCGGCGGGGCGCGGGGAGGGCAGCGCGGCCGGGCAGGCAGGGGAGGGACGGGGAGGGCCCGCGGACACCGCGGGTGGGCGGCCCATCCCACTCCGCCGCGGAGTGGGGTCGGCCCCGGACGGTGGCCCAAGGCCGGAGTGGCTGAGGCTGGACTGCCCCCCAGAGTGGGGGGTGCCGCCTCCTCTCCGGGCAACCTGCCGAAGAGTATCAACCCCCGCAGGGCGAAAATGTGTTTTCTTACGTTTGAGTGGATTTTCCCGCTTTTCAGCTTGTACACAGTGCTTTTCTGCGGTCACTGGGGACTGTCAGTGGGTACCACTCGAAGGGCTTGGCTCTCTGATGTACTCCCTGTCAGGTGTTTGTTCACAATAGTGAAATATCCACTCAAACCCACCTGCTGAGGACAGAGAGGTTCCCACCCCGCCTGAGTTGCTGTGTTACCACAAGTTGCCTTTCTGTCCTTCCCAGCCACTAAACTGGCCCTTCCAGAGAGCCATGGCAGGGTACCCTTGCACTTTTAGCTAAGTATGGTCCAGCAGTTGCTGAGATGCTCCAAGAGCTGTAGCTCATAGGGTTACAGAATAACTCAGTTTGGAATGAACCACAAGAGGTGTCCAGTCCAAACCCTGCCCAGGGCAGAGCCAGATTTGAGCTTAGATCAGGTTGTTCGGTTGGGGTTTGATAACCTCCACAGCTGGTGACAGCAAAACCTGCCTGGACCCCAACTCCTGGATTGTTTTTGTGGGGAAAATGTTTCCTCCTTGTGAATGCTCTGCATCTCCACTGTTACAGCTGTGCTACTCCCTCTCACTCTCCAACTGTGCACCACTCTGAGGAGTCGTGATGCTGCATTTCCTCTGTCCCTCTCCTGTCCATACCAGGACTGCTGTTAGGCGCTGCCAAAGTCATCTCTCTTCCCAGATGTACCAGACCTGGTTCTAGAGCCCCTCCTTCCAGGACAGGCTCTTCAACCCTGCTGTCTCAGTGGTCTTCTCTCACCTTGCATCTAACAATGAGATTAAGTTCACTTAATTTGTTACATTTCAAATACTGAAATTCTGAATTATTTATCAGGGCTGCAGACATATCATACTTGCCAGAAATACAGACTTTAATTTTAATACCGTGCTTTAATATCAAAGCATTCAGTGAATAGGACCACCAGAGACGCCTTTTGTTACTCTCCAGGACCATAAAAGGATTTCCAGCAGGAGGTGGACACATGTAAATTAGTTCTAGGGAAGTGATGTTTATGTACTAGATAAGAGACACATTTTAATGAATATATATATTTATGGTGGATAAAAACCCTGTTGTAAACTCTCACACACAGAATGAGGAGAGATCCTGCACTGTCCTGTGCAGATAAAGAACAGCTGCTTTCTAATGCTCCCAATTGCATTAAAAATTTTAATCTTGACAATTTCAGTATCTCCATTAATTAATTTCAGTATTAAGGCAATTGATTAGCTAAATTTCTCCAGCAGCTTTGACAAATGCCCCTTTTCACACAGAACTGAGTACAGTGCATTATCCAGTACACACCACTTTTGAAGAGCTGATGGCCCAAATAGCCAGTGAATACTGATGACTCACTAATATAAGCACTCACTAAGAGCAGCTGAAGGGGCGAATGCCCTCAGTTTTTTCATTGCTGATATTCAAGGTGTTCCACTTCTTAGCAGAGATGGCTTAGCTGCACATCAACCACCAAAGTTTACAGCATCATGTGTTTGACTGGTTTTTAAACTGGCACCTCCAGCGTGCTGCAACCTTTCAGCAGCCAAGAAAGTAACAGGTATTTGTGAATGACATCACATTAAAATTGTGGAAACTAATGAAAAATCTCAGAGCGGCCCACTGCACTCTTCTCCAAGAAATATATAGAAGACATTTTCCTTAATAATGAATATATAAAAGCATTTTGTGCCTTATTAACTCCTGTTTCCTGAAATCTCACCCTGTTCTTTTCTGCTGATGATTCAATTAGGTTGTCTTCTTCATATCAAGGCCATGCTAACCAGGCTATCTCACAAGGGAAAACCAATATCAGAAGCGCTATAATCACTATATAGGAGTATTTGGGAGGTACAAGAACCTTCTACAGATGGCAGAGTTTAATTCCATAAACACTTGCCCAGTTTGTTCCTGACCAGACAGGAAATGAGTAAGCCACACTAGTCCTTACTGCCTTTTGAGACAGAGAATGCAGAGATCTAGGATAAGGCAGAAGGCCAGTTACAGCTCCTGTCAGTTCCTATTACTAAGTGAGCTTGCTTTAAGCTCAAAGTTAATCCATGGGCTGCCATTTAACTTTTATTAGTTTGACTACTTTCATTTTTGCAACACCAGAGAAGCAGATGAGCAATAATTAAAGTCGGAGCTTTTCCAAATTCTCTGCACAGTTACAGATATTGTCCTCTACTGTGTTTGCTTTGAAATCCTGGAAAATACACTTTGTAAAAAGACCTCTTTGCATGCCCAGGCACATCCAAACTTTCCACTTGCTCTCAGATCTTGGACACCAGTACTGTTCTCAGTTGGAAAAGGACATCAGGACTGGGAAAGGATATGAGGTCTTGTAGACCTTCAGTGTTCAAACTTCAGTCTTCTCATACATGTGTTAATGTTATTATTTTATTACTTACATGCTTTAATGGTAGTATAATCAGACATGAAGCTTTACAAGTCTACTTAGGCAGAAGTCCTGGCATCTTTTTATATTTACCTTCAATAAGAAAAATACAAATAATTTGAGCTGAGGTCATCTAATCTAACTTTGCTTTGGTATATTCATATTTCTTCTGTCCTTTGTCCGTTTTTTCCTGTGCTTCAGATTTCCAGACTATTTTGATCTTGCCTGTGAGCCAGTTTCTGCATCTGCTGTCTTCTCCATTCTCTGGAAGTATATTTTGCTGTAGGAATACTTACACTTGTGAGTAGAAGATACTAGCAGCCAGTGGCTGTGCTAGACATTTCTGCTCCCATGTGGTTTACCATTTGAGGGTGGAGTAAGAGAAGAAATGCACTCATGGGATGAGCAGGAAAAAGTCCCGGCTGAACTGAGCCATCCTCAAAAAAAATTTAATAATTCTGCAATATGCAGGCTGGTCATAGTAGGAAAAAGACCAGGAGGCCAATCTCAGAAAAGTTATAGCTGGGCATGGAGTCGCTGCTCGGTAAAGCTGACTCTTCGTAAGGGGCAACAAATGGATTACATTAAAAGTATCAGGCTACTTTTTATAATGATTGTATTACTTTATTATTATATTTTTCAGATGATGTTTATATTCCCTGTTGTTGTGGTTTGACACGGAAGGGGTAAGTTTAAGTTTGAGCCTGTTTTGTTTTCTCCCAATTCTTATGTCACAGAGGTAAAATAAGTAAGTGAGAGATGATCTGAACCAAACCACTACACCTGTAAAGAAAAGTTCTGCTTGAATGAAGTGGATTCTTGCTGTACATCCTTGTGGTTTCATGAAGAAGAGTAAAAGGAACAGTCAAGAACGACACCTGCATATGGAATTACTTAAACAAGTTAAATCCCAGTGATCTGTTGCTTTGTAAAAACTCTGCTGGCAACAGCAAACTGCAACTTCTTCTTTCAAAAAGAACCCCACCATTCAGGTGTCAGAGAAATAGCTAGCACAAAATGCTCAGTTTAACAGTAAATGAATATTTTACAACTGCTCTCACATCTGAGTTCTATGATTTTTTTAAAAAAGAGCCCTGACAATTAGCATATTGTTGGAAATGGTTAATTCACCATCCCCAGAGGACTTTAAAAGACATATAGATGTGGCTCTTAGGGACATGGTCTAGTCAAGAACCTGGCAGTATTAGGTTAATGGTTGGATGATCTTAAAGGTGTTTTGCAACCTAAACCATTCCATTATTCTGTGCTGAGTAGGGGCCTGCTGGCCCCTGAAGGCCACTGGATATTTCTTTAACTGCAAATTCCATCTTTTTCAGTCAACAGGGAGTGTACTAGTCACTGTGGTTTTGCAGCTGGTGTAAGTGATCAGGAGTGTCAAGAGGATGCCTGTGCTTGATCCATCCTAGGGAATGCACTTCTACAAGACTCCCTTCTACATGCTTACAACACATGCTGGTCAGCCTTGCTGAGAAAAGGAAGCCATTAGGTAGATGATGAAGCGGCATCATCCTTAACAAAGCAGACAGCCACAGTGAGATGGGCAATCTCATAGTGATGGAAACTGCAGATTGAAAAGTAGCAGTCAAAAGTAGCCTTTCCACATGCATGTGTGTAAGGGAGTTCATTGGCATAAATCCAAGCTACAGCACAGTGCTTCACTAGCGAAAGACAGGAACTGCTGCAAGAAAAGACCTCACATGGCAAAGCTGAGTCCTTCTGTGCTCCCCAGATGCTCTGCTAGAGATGAGCAGTTATGAAATGAACTCAGGGAGAAGAAGAAAGAAATATTAATATTCCATGTGTTGGGTTTTGGAGATCAATATTCAAGGAGGTTTTGGTTCCTGGACAAGCCCACAGAATTGCTGTAAGATTTAGGCATTTTACTGAACATTTCAATTACTCAGGTGAGAACAAAAATAAATGCTTCAATTAAAGCTGTACTGTGAGTGTCCAGTCACTGAAGCTTAGTCATATCTACATGAAAAAACAGCCTTTGCTGTTCAACATGGAGATATGAGTTCAAACAAGTACAGGCACCTGGTGTGACTCTTGAGATGTGACCTCCTGTGCAGGGTCAGGACCTGGACTCCATGATCCTTGTGGGTCCCTTCCAACTCAGCATATTCTGTGATTCTGTGAAATATAGAATAGACTTGCAAAGCTATAGTTTAAATACTAATTCCAACACAAGCATATTTTTCATTTAAGAAGGGATTCACAGTACACTGAAACAAGATGTAGTGGAGCAGGTAGTTATACAACGAATGCCAGTGTAACTCTAGCTTGTAAATTGCGAGGTTTTCCCGTGAAGACAAAATTCCAGGAAAATCCAGAGGGGCTTAGGATGGAGTAGAAGGACACCATATATTTTGAACTGGAGAGGTTTATCCTCTACTCAGCAGAAAGCTAGAGTTAGGATTTGGTTTAGGGCCAGGGAAATCAAAGACCTCAGAGTTGAAATGCTGGCAACATCTTGCTCAGCCCAAAGACCTGGGGTGGCAGTGGGGCTCAGGACAAAGCAGTGGGTCGGTGCACATCATGAACAGGTGTTATTTCCTGCAAGGACAGCTGGTTGTAAAGTTAGGGTCTGCATTAGTTATCTGAGGACCACATTGGAGCAATGTCCAACTGGCAAAAGCAAACTGTTCTTTCCAATATAGGCTACCTATGTTCTGTTGCAAATTTTAGTTCTGAAAATAGAAAATTATTTTTTGGTTCAAAAAAATATTCAAGGGACATTACCCTCTTTGGACACTATGGAATGAATCAGGTACAAGAAAAAATTGTAAACAAAAATTTTTAATAACCCAGAAATAACAAAACACCATGGACAGTAATTTGTATCAGATGCTACAGTACAGATGTAAAAGTAAATATAATTAGGCCTATCAAGAGCAAAACAAAAAAATTCACTAATTGCTTTAAAATAAGTAATTCTTACTTATTGTTATGAAAAAAAAGCCACTGACTATTGCAGAAAATCTTTCCTATGGATGATGTCCCTTTTTTTTATTTGTTCTGTGCCTGTAACAATCTATTTTTAAGATTTCTTTAAGATACCAGCTGCAGAAAAGCAGGGGAATGCCCAGCTGTTCAAAAGCTATTTCATGATCCAGAGGACTGCATAATGAAAAAAATTAGGGTTGCCATGGTAAAATATTATTTGCGTACAAATAAATGCCCTGCAGACAGTTTCTCCCTCAGATGACATTACTTTTGCAGAACTTTTTAGAAAACAGAGGACAAAGCCAAATATGACGATATGTGCAGAGATGGAAAACTGGGGGGGTGAGGGGTGGAAAGGAAGTGAGACAAGAAAAGTAAGATTTATTCAGTTCTGTTGAAAATCATTAGTGCTTGTGTTTTAGAATTGAGTGCAGTGGACCTGCATGTGCCTTATCTTGCTGTAAAGTAGTTTTCCAGGGCTTTCTTAGACTGAAATAGGGTAATGAACAAAAAGTAGCAAAATCCTGCAGAGAAGGATTAAGAGAGACCTCCTATCACAGGACTACTTCAGTTTTCTGTCTCCTAAGTCAGCAAAGAACCAGCAGACACCATGCCTGCTTTGTATCCTTGGGATTTGGAGTCCTACAGCTTCAAGTCACTGCACTCACCTGGCTGCTGGGCTGGGATTTTGTGTGGTTTGAAGTCACGCAGTAATCCACCTCTTAGCTGAGTATCTCCTCCTGCCTGTGTCAGACCTTTCTCTTTGCCAGAACTGGAACCATCTCTTCTGTCAAAACATGCTGAATAGAGCAAGGACATGTACATATGTGCATAAATGAAATGCATACAACAATAGCAGTCCTAGTTGCAGCATCAAAAAGGAAGTGTATGAGATTTAAATAAAACAACCAAAAGACAGCCAGCTCACCACCACAAAAACAAGAGAGCTGACATACTTATGGCATTCTTGCCTGAAGGAACTACGGCTGCAGTTTTACAAATTCATGGCAAGGGGAAGAAAACTATTTTACAACAACTGCAAAGGAAATCAGGACACTTACTCAACACTAGAGATTGCTGAGTATCACAAAAAGTATAACTTCACTTTTACAACCCCCTAGAGAGGCAGCTCCAGCTGCTTGTTGTTTTTCAATTTGATATATAGCATAAATATATGGGCCATGAGATAAATACATAGTTAAAGCTGTACAGGCAGGTATTGCCACAGGGTTCCCCTCAGCCCGCTCATGTTAAATGCCAGTATTTCAACAGATTACATGCAACAAAGAAAAATCTCTGTAATGTTCTGCTTACTTTGATTACAGGTCATAACTTGTTAACTACCTGATGAAAAACCTGAATGGCAGCTTCACAGTGTTCCTGCATAGCCAATTGATCTGACTTTCACCTTGCTTCATGGGCAAAACTGGCCTTTTGTTTCCCTGCTACACCAATTTGTTCTCATCTATGAATGTTGTGACACTCAAGCAGTTGTTCAAAATCTTTAGTGCAGCATTTATTACAATGCTATGAAAAAGAAATTGTTGGAAGAAGAGAGAGATGAAGGCAGTGATTGTTTACTGTTTGAAATCATCCAATCATCCATTTCATTCCCCAGCAAGAAGGCAGCAGGCTAATAAGCTCAGATGTTTATATATTTAGTGTTGTTTGAAGAGTTAAGGCCCAATTGGCATTTCATACCCCAGTTTTATACTTCAGTCTACTTCTTCCTGGTTTGCCCTGTGGTTGGTGTGAGAAGAGTAAGGCTTCTCAAAATGAAATATTATGTAGCACAAGTTAAGGGGGTATAGGACCCAAATAATGGACATAAAGAATGCGAACCGTAGAGGTACACAAAAATCCCTGTATATTCTGTTCCTTAGAAGCCAATTTTCATGAACAAGACAGCATCACTTTGTCATTCCTGATCAGCTTTCCAACCAAAAAGCTTTGCCAATTTGAAAATCTGCTAGGATAAAAATATCTTCCACAGGTTAAAATATTTATTCCCTAGGAATTATTAGGAACTGTTGGATATTATGAGTGCTTCCAGCTTGGCAGAAGGAATGACTGACTCACATGAATCATCTCTAAACAAAAAAAGTAAATCTAGAAACTGTAGAAGTTCTTCTTCCTGTTTTTAAAGCTAACAGATGAGGTTATTCCTTCTAAAATTTTTCACTTAGACAAAAAAAGAAAAGCCAAAATTACATCCCTTCTTGTGGCTGTGGGTTTGCCCTGTCAGCTGTTGTGATCAGTCTCTCCAACAATCTGTGTGTGCACTCTGATCATCTCATACCAGGGCAAAATTGTCGGATGAGAAAGTAGTGGTCTTTGCACCAAAAGCTGCACATCATGGTAAACAAGCAAATTTCAGTTGTCAACAAAGTTACAATTCTGTGGCTTTCTTGCAACCACGTAGAGACTAAAGCAGTGAGTGAGGATTGCAGTATATGGCAGGGTCCAAGGGGAGAAATGACTAATAATTAATGACACTGGGTATGAGGGTTACACAACAATGTGGAGTCATGGACTGAGTCCTATGACTGACTTACACAATATATGTATATGTCTTTGAGTTGTATTCTCTTCTGGTTAGGAATACCCCACTTTTAGAACCAGTATTACATCAAGATGGACTCAACAACTTGCGAGCTGCCAGATCCCCCATTTCAACGGTTTCTAGACATTGATTATTACTGGTTCTGGGACATGCAGGAGGGCCTAAACTCTTATTTTCCGAGGAGAAATCTCACAGAGAGGTTTATATGGCCAATATCTATAGACATCTAGGGAACAAACCAGAATAAGGGTTGAGTTGCTCAGTTACAGGTGGGCCAACAAGAACTGGTCTGCTGCAGAGCTCCAGAGCAGGGCTCCTACACATCTTACAACTGTCACCATGACATAGCAACAACTTCATCAGCTTCTTCAGACTGACTGAACCACTGCTCATCACTGTTCCACCTCCCCTACGCACTGGGGTACTCACTTCTTTGTCCAGATCTAGCATCATGAAAAGGGAGAGCTGAGTATTGTCAACATTTCATCTCCCAATTAACTTTCTACTGATCTCCTTTACACTTGTCTCACAGTCTGGAAATCATCACCCTAAATGACAGCTTGTGAATAATAGTATTAATTGATGGTGCACATTAGTCCCAGTTATATGACAGCTTACTGCATCACTTAGCTCACCTTCTGCACAGCACTGAAGCTGTGGGCTGAAAAGGCCATAGAAGTGCATGGGAGAATAAACAGGAGCATATTCTGCTGCTATTTGTATGGCATAATGCATAACAGGGTAAAGAAAGCTGATGCTCCCGTAATTTTAAATAAAGCACCCTTTCAAATTGGTTTGTCAGCTAGGATTCCTCCCTGTAATTTCTTTATTAATAAGCTTTTCTAAAATTTACCTTGAAATATGCTATGGAATATATTTTTATCACAGATTCACGTCACAGAATCTCACAGGTTGGCAGATGTCTCTGGAAGTCACTTAGACCAAGCCCTTGCTCAAGCAGTATCAGCTACAGCAAGTTTACTGGGACAGTTGTTCATTTGGGTTTCTAATATCCCTAAGGATGGAGGCTCTACCACCTGCCTAAGATACTTGATGCATTGTTTAATTGTCCAAACACTAAAAAATATTTTCTTCTCTTTAAGTAGAATTTCCCATATTTCTCTTTGTGCTTGCTGCCTCTTGTCCTGTCACTGAGCACCACTAGAAGAGTCTGGCTTTATCTTCTTTATTCCCCCAACAGGTATTTGTACACATTGAACTACACTGTCTTGTGGTAACTGCAGTCTTGGTTCCTCCCAACATTCACATTCTCAGCCAACTTTTCTGTGAAATTTACAGGAACAACAGAACTTCTTTGGTTTTTCAGTCACCTGTGTCGGGAAATCGTCATCAGTGGAGTCCAAAAAATTCCTGAATTACTTGTGCTCTGCTGCTTTAACCCTGCAACAGAGACCAGGGTGGCTGAAGACACCCATGAGGGCCAGGGCAGGTGAAAGTGAAGTCTATTCCAGATATCTGAAGATCTTATCTGAAGATCTCAAGATCTTCTCTGAGGCAGATCTCCTTTTCTTAAGCATGTCTTCTGTAGAAGACACCTTTCTCAACACCACTCGTGTGCCTGCCATCCCAAGGTAGTGCTCCATGCATCGCTGCCAGATCATGTCACAAACCTTTTCCCATGTGGACTAGAGAGTTTGTCACCTAAAGCAAAGGGATGAGCTGTGTTGCTTTTGGGAGGTGGAAGAAACAGCACGCAATTTTGTTCAGTGTGCATTTTGAACACCAATGTGGCATTACCATGTATTGGTAAATGATTTCCTAACACTGCAAGGAACAGGGCAGAGTGAAGGGAAACTGTTAGAAAAAGGGAGGAATACAAAGTAGCAGGACGGGCAGGGGAGGTCTAACCTCTACAGGACAGCAGGGCCAGAGGAAGATGAGACTGGCTGCAAGAACAAAGAAATCCATATATTCTCCAGCTATTTTTTATGACTTATAATCACAAGTATATATAATCCATTGTTATATCAACTGGCACATTGTGATGTTTGTAAAAAACCCAGATTGGCTTTTGAACAAATATGAAAATTAAGATATTTCTGTTGTAACAGAAAATTTGAAGCTTGCAAGAGAAACTTGTTCCACAACAGTAGCAACTGTGAGCAAAAGCAGATGGAGAATAATGCTGAATTTCTTTCATACAACCACCAGAAGTTAAACTATCTTACTTGGCCACAGGGACCATTTAATAATGCCCAGTTTTAAAAATAAATATACCTTAGTTATTTTTGTTATTCAGTAACTTCTTGTTTACAGCTTCTTACTCCATGCAAAATTTGCAATCAACTCATCTGACAATTCCATTTATTTGCTATTGGTTCCTTTGCTGCTGCTGTTAATTTTAAATTTGATATGCTTTTCACTTGAAAACTTGTCTTACGTATTTTGTAATACATTATGATTCCACATCAAAATTTTAAATGGCAGTTACAGATACCTCCATAACATAAAAATAGAAAGAAAGAAAACATGAGTAATTTGAGCTCTGTTTAATTGAAGAATCTAGAAAAGGCATACTCAGTATGACAGAACTGTAGACTGACTAGGCTGGAAGGGACTTCTGTAGGCCATCTGGTCCAACCCAGTCAGGGCCACCCATAGTCAGATGCCTAGGACCATGTCTGGATGACTTCTGAATATCTTCAGGGGTGGAGTCTCCACATCCCCCTTAAGAAACCTTTGCCAATCCTGATTCACCCTCACAGTGAAAAAGTGTTTCCTGGTGTTTGCAGGGAATTGTCTGTGTTTCAGTGGGTGCCCATCTCCTCTGACCCTGTCACTGGGCATGTCTGGAAAGAGTCTGGCTCCTTTCTCTATGTACACTCCCTTCAGATACTTGCACACTTTAATGAGATGCCCCCCTGAGCCTTCTCAGAGCTCCAGGCTGAACAGCTCCAGCTCTCTCAGGCTTTCCTCAAAGGAAAAGATGCTCCAGCCCCTTCATCATGGCTGAAGCCTTTGCTAGACTCTCTCCAGTGTGTCCATGTGTCTTGTGTACTGTGGAGTCCAGAACTGGACCAGCACCCAGGTGTGGTGTCACCAGTGCTGAGCAGAGAGGCAGGATCCCTTCCCTCCCCCTGCCAGGAACCCTGCTCCTCACACAGCCCAGGATGCTGTTGGTGGGGTTTTTTTCCCACAAGGGCAATCTGCTGGCCCATGGTCGGCTTGGTGTCTTCTAGGACCTCAAGTGCTTTCTGTGAAGCTGTTCACAGCTGCACAGCCTCCAGGATGTACTGGTACCTGAGGCTGTTTGTACCCTTGAGCATGATGTACTTTTCCTTGTTGAACTTCATGAGGATAAACACTACAAAACCCACCATGGAACAAAATACATTTTAATTCCTGCTCCTTAGCACTCCAACACAGTCGGTGTACTTTCATGTAGTGTTATCTCCCTGCTAAAAGTTGCCTGTCCAACCCAACAGGAATCATACAGCACACAGGGATGGGAAACACGACATATGGCCCGGTTTTATATCAATCTCAGAAATCACTGCATTTTCCATCCTTAAAATGAGATGTTGTACTCATGGCTTGACTGTGCTTTGTGATTTCCTATTATGCTATGGTAAAGTAAATTAAAGGAAAGACAGCAGAACTTATTCACCAATCAGTAGGCACTGTAACCTCTTGCAGGTTTTGGTCATAAGTATAGAATCTGTAGAAATAGGGATAAAATATCAGTATCCCAAATTATGGACTGTGCTAAAATAAAAAGGAGCCATGTTTAAAGGTATAATGCCATGCAATGGCGCTGACAAGTCTGAGGTCAGCTGAAAAGATTATGGCCAGCTTAGTACTTGGCATGGATATGGTAGCAATGAAGCAAAACGGTAATTAAAATCTACAGTGTATGCAAAGTGGGTGTATTTCTACTGAGATGAGCTGTCCCGTTTTGAAGAAGACAGAAATTTGATGGAAAAGACATGTGAAAATCTGTGCCAAAAAAGTGTGCCATGATCAACAGTCTTCCTACTTGGAATCCCCTGATTCAGTCCTGCCAGGAGCTTTTCATAATTGCTGCAGGCAGCTTCACACGAAACATGAGTGTGAAAGCAGCAGCTGTTCCTTTCTGCAGACCTGTGAGGAAATGTGGTACCTATCAAAAAATAATAACATTTTTATATGAAGGACCTTATTCAGAAAAAAACTACAAAATTCTTCATTGAAATAATTTGTGCTTAAGAACTACCTGTGCTGGCTTTCTTCAGATATAGAAATGCCCAACCATCAGTGGAGACTTCTGTGAGCAGAAGTATTGAAAACATCTGGTTTTGTAGACAGACATATAGTAAATGATTCTTCAGACGTTTGTATAATTATAAAGATCATAATTCTAATTTCCAGTTTATTCACAAGAGAAAGGCTCCCTGAACCCGTGGAACTACATTTCATGAGGACATTAATGAATTTAAGATGGAAATACAAGTTTGATGCTGTAAAACAGCTGGTGACCATCGGGTCTGTTGAACTCAGACCACAAGCTCATTAGAGCAGGAACTGCTTTTGTTTGTGGCTGGTGTCTTATTTCTTAATTGGCACTGTTATAACAAAAAGGAGAGTAGATAGAAAAGTTCTGACTTTTGTTAATTCAAACCAGAACTGGAATGACATCAGTTTGTTAGTGTTGGAAGCTAAATTTTGACATGCATAAATAACAGAAACCCTATTACACAATGTCAAGCACTAGAGAGTCCAATCATGTTTGACTTTGCTATGGTCTCACTCCATTCAATACCAATATTTTACACAATCTCCTGTTTTTAAAAATAGAATTAATCCTTCATGTTTTCCTTGTAGATTTCAATGAAGATTCAAAACCTCTTGATGAAAATAGAAGCCAAAAACACCAATGCTGAAAAATCCATACTTCTGAAATGCTGGCACAGGCAGAATTGAATACTCAGCTTACTTCAGTCTGCTTCATAGTGATGTATCTCCCTGGTTTTGTTTGTAATGTTCTTCAAATATTATTAACTAAGTCTTTCCACTGATGGTTCCTGTGTGCCAAAACAACACACTGAATTTTGAAAATACAAAAAGAGTGTAGTAGAAGGCTAGGGAATAATAAATTATTAATACGTATTAATTTCTGTGATAGACATGAAGAGTAAAAAAGTAAAAAGGGAAAGAGAACAAGATCAGATATTGCTTTCAAGAAGCAGTATGTATTGACACAATTGTGCTCCCACTAAAGGAAGAAAAAGACTTTCAATTGATATTAATGGAAATAGGCAAAGGTCTTCATTCACCTAGAGATGATGTAAACTGAAAAGATGCGTATCCTTTGAACACTATGTTGGAGACAAAGAGAACATTACATTTTATTTTACTTTGTTCAGTGTTATTAGGCCCTAGAAATAGAAAGATAGTCTTAACAGCAATAAAAAAACCTAGAACATCCAAACACAGTATTAAAGATGTTTATTTATTCTTTTCTCTGGTTATGAAATATTATGAAAGGCATCTTACCTCAGTTCATCCCGCACATCACAGTAGAGGGTCAAGATTTCTACTTTCAGAAAAGAAAAAAACCTGTACTTTTAAAAATTATTTATTGTATTATTAGGGTATTTTCTTTGCCTCTGTGTGCAATTTTTCCTAAATATGTGAGAGATTCAAATTCAATAATACACTGTAAAACTCCCTGGAGCAGTAGATAAAACATTCTCCTCCTTTCTCTTGCCACAGTATGTAGATTCATGTTCAAATACCAGTTCAGCTGTAGGCAAAACAGCTCCTAGTTCACTGGATGCAAACTTACACCATTTTCTTGTTCCTTTACACCCCTTTTAAGTTTTCTTCATGACTGAGAAGTGCACACAAGAGGCCATGGGTCAAGTCCTAGCCTCTTCCAATCAGGCATAAAAGTCAGCAGACTCCCATGAAATCAAGGCAGGAAGAGTAATGTGCAAAAGAATCCAGATATTTTAGGCAGGAGCACTTATCTGTCTGCAAAACAGCCTTGCACACTCTTTCCTTTTCAACCAGTCTGTGCATAGCTGTGACAGTTATTTACCACTTCTGTACCTGCTTATCTTCAAGGCCCAGCATTGTTGGTACATAGAACCTCTGCCCCCTCCACCTTCACCACTTGGGATTGTGGACCTCTAGCCACCCCATTGTATTCAACTGGTTCCTTGGCAAACTCCGCTTCCCATAAGGAGTGGCGTCCTAACAACCAAGCTCTGATTTGCAGTTGACAAGCATTTCTGTGTTAAAAGAATTTGTAGCGTGTTCACAACTGACAGCAGCCTGTATTTGAAGCCAATGACTACATACACAGCTTCAGACATACCACGGGTTTTAGAAGCCTTTAATGCTAACCCCAGAGCAATTGTCAGCATTTATAATGGTGATTTCTGACATGCCACTGGGGATTGTTTCATAATCAGAAAGAGAAGAAAAAGAACCACAAAAGTAAAAGTTCTGCCAGAAAAGTAGACCAAACCAGACAGATGGTCCATATTAACTGAAAGGGCATCCAGATTTGTGATTTTCATTTTCCCTTAACAGCAATATCAACAAACAAATTAAGAAAGCTCATAATATTTCTTTAATTAACTGTTCAAACAGTTTCTTTGTATTCCATCTGCATCATCAGCTTCACCTCCCATACAGACAGGGTTAACTGGGGATAGGTGGAGACCTCACCTTGTTCTGAAGACTTTTTAGTGGCAAACTGTGTACAGAACCAAAAGGCATACGGAAAACCCTGCCATGCAGTATTACTGAAACATCATGCTATTGATACATTTTGCCTGTCCTGTCCATTCATGTCTGGGCATGAATGCAGCGACCTCCTGGGACTGCATGTGGTGAGAGAAGCCACACATGGTGCAAGGTGCATTTGTGCTGCCTTTTTGGAAACATCTGTGTACTGAAATACCCAGACAGATCTGCCCCAGTTTCCCTTGCCCCACCTCAGAGCACAAGTACCTGACTGATGAACCACAGGAAAAGGTCCTTCAGCAAAACCGTCATTACAATAAGCTCTCTACTTACTTCCATGTACTCCACAGTGGCAAAGAAAATTATGTCAAAGAAGTTCATCTATCTGCTTTTGTTTCTCCTCTACTAGTCCACTCGATAACTAGGTCCCGAAGTGTCTTTTTTCTTCATGATGCTCAAGTTTCCACTCAAAACCTAGAATTTGTGGCCACTAGACTATTATCTCCAGGCTTTGGAGCCATATGTCTTTCTTCTTGGGTGGCTTCCACAGTTGTATGCTATAATCAGGATCAATTATGTATTTATTTCTGACAAAGAACAGCCACTTCTCATGGCTTAATCTGCCTCTTCAGACAGTGATTGAGACAATTCTGATTCCTGTTTCCCAAGCGGAAGAGGAATTGTTACAAAATAAATAGAAGATTTAGTAGACAGGATTTATTGGAAATAGGTCTTCTTCCATACAGCAGGTCACATCATGGGCAAAATATTTCATTAGAAATTTACTACTAGGTCATGAAAACATTAGGGCAGCCTCTATAAAAATCTTATGAAACATCTGAAGGTGACACTTAGCATTAGACAAAAGAAGTACATAGATGAACCAAAGAAGACAGAGAGAACAAACCCAATCTTTTTCATGCACTATACTTTGTGTACGCATTGAATGGAGAAGCAGGCTCCTGCAGCCCAGATCAGTGAAGCAAACCCAAAGATGCCGCCTCATCAAACACCACTTCACTGGAGTCTGAAAGCCTTCTCTGTGAAACAGCCCCATGGGACCACCAAGTGCTTGAGAGCATGGAGCTGACTGTGCTCCTTGTGCTGGTTTGGCTGAATTTGGAAATATATCCTCTGAGAGATGGCAGGTTACAAACCACCCCTCCCCCACTAGGTTTGGGAAAAAATAATTTTTTCCTCAGAGGAGAGTGAAAGAGATAAAAACTATTTATTTAACAAACACATGAAAAAAGGATAATAATGCTAAATAATAAAACCTCTCGCTGTAGAGAGAAACCTGGTAAAATTTCAGAGTCCTTCTGTATGTCTCTCCTCCTTGGAGCTGGGTGGTGGTGGGCCCATCTCCAGAGCCTCCACCTTGGTAGAAAAAGTCCCGATGTATTTGATGCTAAAACAGACCAGCAGAGAAGAAAAGGAAAATCTGAAATTCCAGGAAAAGAAAGTTCAACTTTCTAGAGGAAAAAAAACGAAAGTTGGCTGAAAAAGAGAGTAGGGTGCTTCTCCACTCCTCTTGCTACAGCACAAGAACACAGAAGCAGGGGAATGTGTCTGTCTGTGTCCTTGAACACAAAACTGCTTTGAAAAAATTCATTCTGTTTTCTTTCCTCTCAGACTCAGTTTAAAGGCACAGAAAGGTACAAATTTATTTCTGGGCATAAAGCAGAGATAAGGGATACATAAAGTCACCCCAAGACACTCCTGCATCAGCTGAGCAGGAGAACGTGCTGTGGGCCCAAGACCCACCAGAGGGAGAAGATCCTCCTGCTGAGCTTCCTCAACAAAAGCTGAATTACCACCAAGCACAAAAAAGCAGGTCCATGTTGAACAGCCCTTGGCTGTAAGAACACCCCACCCTTGTAAATGCCAGCTTCAGCAATACAAAGGCAGCCAGGCTACACCACTCCTTCTTCTCCTGTGTAAAAACAGATCTCATTAGTTCTGCTCTGTTTTTCATGCCACTCAGGGTGCAATGCCAGTGTAACTGCAGAGTGCCTTCCTGCAGCCCATGCTGCTGCTCTGCAACCCAGCCTGTGCCTACACAAGAGCCTCTTTGTGCATGCAGCAGCAGAAAAATGTATCTCCTAGGCCAGCACCTCAAGAGACCCATCAGGACCCAGCTGAGCCAGCATTCATGGTAGTCACCAGAAGAGAGATTCCAGCCCTATTATACCAATTGACACAGCTGTTCAAAATATCAGATATCAGTATTTTGAAGGTTTTATTTGTCATTATTGCCAGATGTCAAAGGAACTATTAACCTAGATGCTAGTGGTATCTGAGATGCCTGCAGCAAGGTTATGGTGACCCATATAAAAGTCTGAGTTCACATTCCTGTGGTCTGGGATTTCAGATGGGTTCTACTAGCAGATAATTCGTACATTTAGTAAGTGTTCAATTGTTTCTTACTATACTTGAAGCTCCAGCTAACAGACCACATCTACAAGACCTTTGAAAGCTCAAGCATGACTCAGTAAATCATCAGAACAATGAAAAGGCCTTTACAGACACATCACATTTTAAACTGAAAAAATATGTTTAAGGCTTGATACTTTGTTCTAGTTTCCTCAACAAATTAAAACCTATTCTTCAGTTGTTTTAGAAAGAGATTACTGAAGTAACAACCTCTTTCCTTCAACACCTCTTGAATTAGGGGTAAAGAAATGAGGAAACAGAAGAGGTGGGGAGTAAATCTTTCACTGGTGGTGTGATATGGTCTGCACTTTTCATATCGTGTAACAGCAATGTGCATTAATAACTATGCATATCCCTTTGAGAATAAAGCTTTCATTTTTAAACTTTTTATAGGAAACACTAACAGCAGGATGAGGATTTGCTGTCCCCAAGATTCCCAGATTGCTAAAGGTCAGTTTACATAGAAAACATGTTTTGCTACCTACTCACCTCCTACACTAGTAAGGGTTCTGCTTTTTTATGTGCCATTGCCATAAATATTTTAGTTGCAGTTATTGATGAAGTGTGAAACAGGAAAAGTTTCTACACCTGCTTTCCACAGTGGATTTTCTTCAGTGAGCACTACAGCTAGGATGTTATGGACAATGCTCTCAGACACACTGTGGGATTCTTGGGGCTGTCCTGCACAGAACCAGGAGATGGACTTTGATGATCCTAGTGGGTCTCTTCCAACTCAGGATCTTCTATGATTCTATGAATATTTACTTGTAACATTGTATTCCACTCTTCTAAATTAAAAATAAATAAATAAATAAATGATTGATAGATAGATAGATAGATATACATAAAAAATAAAATATGCAACATATGGGACCAAAATGAGAATTTGTCCCTGCTTCTTAAGTCAAATGTAGAACTTGTTGTCCACATGAGAATAGCTTGGATGAAATAGTAATTTCTTAACAATATTGTCATGACTTGTGTATAGGAAGAAACAGAGCTAAATTTTAGTTAAAGAAAGCTTACAATTTTAGAAATCCACTTCCTTTTTGCACTTAGTCTCATTTAAATTTTTTCTCAAACACCTTTGATTTCAGTAATTATTCTCTTTAGACTTTTTCTGAGCTGAAATTCAAGAATTCTTTGAGTTCATTGTGGAATCACTGAAAATTTACAGTCAAATGTAAGCTTTTTCTTGCGTTTTTCCTTTTGAATCTCTGCAAGTTCAGGGCAGTGGAAGAAGGAGAAAAGCAAAAGGAATGTGAGAAGTCAGCATAAGTACTGAAAACTTTAAATGCTGAAAATAGTAAACTGAAATTTTACCCTTTTTTTTTAAGTGTCCAAATGATACTTAGAACTAATTTTTTTTTTTAATTTCTCCATCACTAATATGAAAAATGAAGTCACAGTCATTTTCTCGTGCAGCAACAGCTGAAGTCAACACCAGCATTCTGTTTGAAGGTGCACTGGAAAGCAATGTGTTGGAGAAAGAAGCAAGCATAATCAGAATAATGGGTATCTAGCACAAAATGCCTCAAAGACTGTGAGGATCACACTAACACACACCATGCATATGAGAGGCAGCCCCTGCAAACACTGATTTATTTGGCACCGTAGACCTCCCAAATAAATATCAAAACATGAAATACAGTTTTTTGGTTGGTCAATTGGGTTGTTTTAGACAGTGGGAAGCTCAACATGCTTATCACCAGATGCTTGTGCTTTTACACGTCCAAGGTTGAACAGAACAGCATGTGTTGCACCACATTAAAAAAGCCTTAAAATTGGGCTGTACTGCCATAAACAACTACGAAAATGTCTTTTCCTTGGGAATATGTATATGCACTTTTCAGCAAGTAGTGTTCTTATGCTGTTGTGCATAATGTGAGAATGTAGTGCTGTGCCCTTGGTTTTGTCCACCAGATTCATATGGCATTTGCTGCCTGACACAGAACTCTAGCAATCCTTATTCTACTAATTCTGCATTATTTTTCAATGTCAGTGACAGGCTTCGAGTTCTAAACAGATAGTCTAGAGGAGAAGACATGCATCTGAGCAGTGCATACGTGGGTCTGTCTTACACAGGTAAGTACTGTGTTAGAAGCTTCACATTCTCCATTTACCACCAGTAGGTCGGTATATCCCAACATACATGATTTTAGGAAGCTACTCCAGCCCTCAGTTGCCTTTTCATTTTAGAATCATAGAATTATTTAGTTTGGAAAAAAAAACTTTTAAAATCAACCTATCAATCATCATAATTTTGTGCTTTGTCAAATTCCAGAGGACAGGAGTGATCAGTACACAGATGAACTCTAGATAAATGTGCTCTATGATAACAACAACTAAATTTATTTTCATGGCAATAATAAGCTACCCTTATAGCAGCCTTGTTGACCAGGACAGGATTAAGAAACTAAATAATTTACTGTTTGCACCAGATTAAAACATGAAATATTTCAGGTGGTTCAATGAAAATCAATTTCTTCAGCTAATAGTTTCTATAATTTATCAGCTTTAACATTGCTTGATCGTTATACCTATTGCACACTAATTTATCATACCAGCTTGTACCATGAGTGATTTAATTGTCGTTAATAAAACAGTAACTTAAAGAGCAATAAGCTGATATTATGGCAAGAATATTCAGATGTGATTAAGCTCTATAAGAAAGAGAAATTAAACATATGATGCAACAATGGTAGGAAACCTGCCACTGCAGTACCTTCAGGAACTTCATTGACAATCTAGAGGAAGACTAAGAAAATTATATCCTAATCCTGTGCAATATTCTCTCAGAAGCAGCATTCTATTTTTACGTCTCATCTGGATTTTCAACAGACATACAAAAAAGATGAACCTGTAAACAAAATTCACACTTCTGCTGAAACCAAATACACCGACGCAGTGAAGACTGAACTTTGTATTTTACAGTCTTTCACAAACTTCTGCCGACTTCTCTGTTTCTTTTTGTTTAAACTTTTTAACTGAAATCTGAATAGCTGATGACCATAGTTTGTAACTTAATTTCACCATCTAAATCCATAGTTACATACAGAAGGAATACCTGCCCTAGAAGACGTATAGTCATCAAAGGGCCTATATAGATACTGACAGCAGAACCCAAGTGCTGTCCTAAATTACTTTAGTCAGGAACTTGTAACTTTTTAATTAGACTTCATGCGCCTGAAAACTTTCTTTTGATACCATCATATATTATGTAATCCTCTGCAAGTTAGCTTCCACTCTTCTAAATATTCTATTAGTAAAATTATCTCAAGAAAATGCTCACATGCTTAATCGTTTGTGTATTTTTTCTGCTGAATTACCTGGTCTAACTACTATGTTTTGTCTCCTATCTGTCCTTAGATAACCAGAACTAAAACAATACTATCATTAAAAGAGCAATCCGTTCCTTAAATATTTTGCAGCTATGACACTCTTCAGCTATGAATTGCTGAAATTAATATGTAAGATTTTCAAAAGCACTTGTCATGACTAACAACTGATCCTGTTGAAGCTTTAGGGTTTAGCCTGGGATGGGGCAACCCTGTCTGTGTGTATAGACAGGGAACAAGAAGATGGAAAGTGGCACAGTGGAAAGGGACCTGGGGGTCCTGCTCAGTGGTGAACCGAACATGAGTCAGCAGTGCCCTGGCAGCCAGGAGGGACATCCCTGTCCTGAGGGGCATCAGGGACAGCATTGCCAGCCAGGCAAGGGAGGGGATTGTCCCGCTCTGCTCTGCACTGGGGCGGCCTCACCTCGAGTGCTGGGGGCAGGTCTGGGTGCCAAACTACAAAAAAGACATCGAGCTTTAGAGAGTGTCCAAAGGAGGGCACAGGGATGGGCCTTGAGGGAAGAGCTGTTTGTGGAGTGTCTGAGGTCACTTGGTCTGTTCAGCCAGAGATAAGAAGATCGAGGGGAGACCTCACTGCAATCTACAACTTCTTCTGAGGGAAAGAGGAGGGGCAGGCACTGATCTCTTTTCACTGGTGACCAGTGACAGAGCCCAAGTGAATGGCCTGAAGTTGTGTCAGGGGAGGTTTAGGTTGGATATTAGAAAAGGGTTCCTCACCCAGGGGGTGGCTGGGCACTGAAACAGGCTCCCCAGGGAAGTGGTCACAGACCCCAGCCTGACAGAATTTGAAAACCATTTGGTCAATGGTCTCAGGCACAAGGCGTGACTCTTGGGGTGTCCTGTGCAGGGCCAGGAGTTGGACTCAATGATCATGATGGGTCCCTTTCAACCCAGCATATTCTGTGCTTCAGTGATTAATTGGAAAGCAATTGATTTTAAAGGAAAAAAATATAACACCAGAACTAAAGCCATTCAGGTACCTTGGCCTTTTGACCTAATTTGTATTGAAAACATATGGCTAAGTGAGAGTTAGGCAAGCTGTAACTTTCAGGTGTACCTGATAAGTTATGCTCTTTTTTCCTGCTGCTCTATGTCACTGCTTAGCAAAGACTTGGCTCTCATTTATCTTTTTGTAAGAGAACAGTTTACAACAACAAAAAAATTGTCTGTCTCTCCTGGTGTGTTTGATTCATCACTATTAATAGTAGTTTTGCTACAAGGATGCTCCCACAGGAGTAGGTGCCTATCATGTACTTGACATACACGATAGACATGATGCAATCTCACCTTTCCACTTCATCTTTTTCTAAGCCATTTGCAAAATAGACTTTAACCAACTTAAACATCACAAAATTATCAGTGAAGCAGGATAAAGCCCTCAAAATAGAGCCTTTATCACAATATGAGTCTAATGCAAATATAACAAAACAAGAGCCATTTATGAAAGCAGGAAAGGCTTATTACATAAGCCTCTAAAATGGCCTCTGCAAAACCCAAAATCTGAGTCCAGATGTAGATTTGCTTCTAGGTCCAACAAAGTTTTTGTTTTCTCCTGTTTTCTCCCCTTCTTGGATCCACCTCCAAATAAAAAGGAAAACAGAACTTGTAGATAAGAGTTTATTTTCCAGGTGTGCCTTAGCAAACATGAGACAGTTACCATTCCTTGGTTCCCTAAGATGGTGATTTCATCTTAAGAAGCACCTGGAGGTATACAACAGTTCAATATCTCTCCATGTTAGCTTACCTAGATTTATTTTTGTCTACAACTGGGTATTATAGAGCAGTAGTTGCAAACTTCTAAACGTTTTGTTTAGACTCCAAGAATTTGTCAGCAGAATCTATTTACACACCTTATTGTGACCATTTGTTGATCTAGGAAAATAATAGATAGTTCAAATACTATTGGTTTTCCTCATTCACAAAAACTGCAGAAGAAGTATGCGAGTAGGCAAGGATGAAATAAAAGGTGTTTCTGTGCAGTGTTGGTTTTTTCTCCCCAGTAACAAACTGTTTTAATAGCTGGGCTAGATCTAAAACACGGAAAATACCATGAGAGAGACATATGCCATAGAAGCATTTACTAAGTATGACTAATTCAACTATAAGGAATCCCAAATTAACACTAATAGCATATTTAAAATTAAATGTTACTCTGGGTTTTGCTAAGTTCATACAAAATGGAAGCAAATATTTAATACATGGAGTATTTGATGGTAACTTGACAGACAATATCGAGAAGGAGGAATGATAAAAATCTTCTACTTAAAATGTTACACTATTTTTGTGGAAACTTAAGCCATGTTTGGAACAGCTCCAGTGACTTGACACAATCACATTTAGAGCTCTCAAGGTTTCATAAGAGAGCACTGCTACATGGTGGCTTCATATACAAAGCACTGCAATGAAAACAACATTCAGAGTGCTTTAACATCTTCCAAGATATATTAAAAAATTAGGTTCTATCTCACTATTAACAGTAGAATAACTTGTCTTCCTCGAGATTTCAATTGCAGGGAAAGAAACCAAACAATGAAAAGCATAATAAAATGTTTATATGAAAGTCCCCCAATAAAACCTACAATTTGTAACTCAGAGTGGTCAGTGCTTGGGTCAGTGTCCCAAAATAAAACCTACAAATTGTAACTCAGAACAAGCAGTTTCAGAGATGGGAGTTGCAGTTATTTTAATTCCATAGAACTGAGCTTAAGCCATCTGCATATGAAAACCACTAAAAACACTGAGAAAATACCTTCTGAAAAAGTCCTGAGAAGATTCCATTTGCTGGAGACCAGATGAGAATTATTTCACTGTTTATCACCTTGACTCAACACTCTCTACTTGATTCTGAGACAGTGGAGCTTTGGTAACACATCTGGTTTTAGGATGTTGCACTGACTACAGCTGTAAAGAAAAAAAAAAAAAACCAACAAACCAAACATTGGAAAAATAAAAGAAGACAAAGTAAGACTACATAATTTCAGAAAAATGCGTTTTGAAAATTCTTTCCTAGTAAGCCAATAATTGTGGCTGCCTGGAGCTGGAGAAACATTACAAGACATGTCCTTGCTGGCCTTTACAGCTGGATGGGGTAATGCATACACCAGACTCAGGAGTATCCATTTAGGCAATGGTCCATTTATGTTACAGCGACGGGTTTTGAATTTTCTATAGATTTCGTAAGTTTTTTAACAACCACAACATCCAAGTTTGACCACCTTCCAATTCACAAGAACATGAAATTTTGTCAACAGTCAAATAAGAACAATTGTTATTAACAATTGCAGATTCTCATTTAATAAGAACCATTTTATCCCTGTTGGCTTCAGTGAAATTACTTGTAAGGCATTTGAAGACACTCTGTCAATATGTTATAATAGTTTTAGGACAGAGTTGTCAATACTTGCATCAGATATACATCCCTCAAATTTGATTTGGTGGTCTAAATATAAATGTCAAAGGAATCTTAAAGTGATTTGATGGTTAACTCTGATATGAACTTATTAAACTCCTCAATTCAGCTCCTACCCTTGAAATTTTAAAAAGATATTTACAAGAAAGGCTGAAAATCAAAAAATGTGGACACCTATAGTGCTCATATAATGGTCAGAGAAATGGGGGTAGCTAGAAGGAGAGTAACTCTGGAATATTCCTGAGGACAAGTTCTTATTCTTAATTAGAATAAAATTCTTTGCTTCAGGTGGCATTATCACATATTTACCACCACCTGTTTTACCACAGTGAACTGCTTTATCCAAGAGTATGCAATAGCCTGCATGTTTTCAAGCCTATCAGCCTTTTTTTAAGTCCTGTATTTTAAGTGCATTTCCAGACATGACTGAAAACTGTCCTCCGACATTCGCCTGCAGAAAAATTACAAAGCAGGAGGACAAATGGGACACAGTTCTTAATTCACTCAATGTTTCAACTGCACAGGGATGCACTGGTCACTCATGTCTTCATGCACACAAGAAGATATTATCACACTCATTACAGCATGTGCTTCACTACACAAAATATCTCTAAGAAATAACTGTACATACTAAACCTGATTTTAATTTCTATTTTCCAGTCAGAGAGACAATGTAGTTGATTAACTGTATGGAAAGAGGTTGCCCATGCAAGATTTACCACAAACACCCAATTAAAGTCCTAAGGGACTGCAGGTCCTACAGCTCAGTATTGGATTAATTATCCACTTCTGTTTACCTGGACATCAATCACTACACAAAATTGATCCAATAAAATTAAGCTAAAATTTCTATGTTTGTGGGAAAACAGGTGGTAATGAGTCTGTTTAATTAACTACAGAGTTTGGGGACATACACTGTTGTTACTACAACAAAACCTCTATTCTTTCTAATTTATATTAGGATGGTGATAAATTTTTAATTTATTTTTGAAGGTTGTCTGTACAACCTCATTTATCAGAAGCAAATTAGTGAGACAATCTCTTGGAAGGCAGTCTGCATTTTTAGAAACCAAAGAATGTTCTTTGAAAGAGAAATCATATTTGGATGCAATGTCAGGATGAATTTAAGTAGATACTAACTAGTTATATTTTCTGGATTTCTTAAGTTATGTACTACTTGGAGATGACAGAGGCAGGAAAGGAAAGAAGAAGTAAGAGGAAAGTAAAGTATGACAGGTAAGATACCAACATGGCCTCAGCCATGGGAGAAAGGGGGACTAAAAATTGTGCAGTGTAGGCATCTGATCTATGCAAAAAATGAGTACAGCACAAAATCCTTTCAAAACTAAGTAGGTTGACTTATATGTTTCAGACTGAGAACCCCCTAAATTACTCATTATGGTAAGAGATGTATACATGTTAAATAAAAGGCCAGTGTTATCTCAAAATGGTAAAACCTTTCCTTACCTGCCTGAGTGATACCACAAAGCCACTGACCTGCATAGAAATGGTCGTGTGGGCAATAGCACTGACACACACAGTGCCTCTAGTCTCTGGAGCAGGCTCTCCCTCATGATTGTACCATGTTTAAAATGACATTTCTGGATTTGGGGAATACAACTAAATGTTTTAAAATAATCTTAAAGTATAATTACTTACTTCTCAGGAGTTTAGATGTGTGCATCAGAAGTTTAAAGGATCCAGCATGTAAAATGTTCCCAAACAGGCAGGAAATCCTAGATTTTCTACCAGAAATTAAACAGTCTTCACCATTAGTGTTCATTTTAAAAGTCATTACAGCGCTTGCAAGATTACAGACAGTAGCATGTACTTTTATTATGTCTACATTTTACTTTTATTATAGCTATATTTTTTATACTGTCACAGTAGTTTTACTTTTATTATAGCTGTATTTTTTATACTGTCACAGTAGTGCATGTTTAGATACATTTATACCAGCAGAATGTATGTGTATATAATCATATTTAAGTATTATACTGTGCAGCCAGCAGATTTGCAAATAGTATGTTGACAGCTCTTTACCTAAAGGTAACAATGGTTTCAAGGCAAAGAAGAAAAATAAATGACATCTTTATTTGTAAAATGCAAGAGAAGTGCTAAGTAATCTCTGTCAAGAGTTGCACCAGAGGACATGATGGCTGACATCCAGTTATGGAATTTGGCTATCCTCAGCTCTTGTGGTAATTAGCCTGTCCACTGCTTAATTTTGTGGTGAGCTTGCCTCTTTATGTCTTGGAATATCTTTAGACCATTCACAAACAGCCTAAATATCCCTCGACTATACAGCCCCACTTAAGCCAGTGTCAGGGACAGCTACTCACCAGAAGCAGAAATTGAGAAGAGAAATAAAGCTCAAACCTCCTTTATGATGTTAAGTCATTTATTCCCTCTGTCCTGGGGGGGACAGAGCACTCACCTGGGCAGAGTCGGTGAGGTGAGAGGGCGGGGCTTTCCGTCCTGCTGGTTTTATCACAGACAGGGGGAAAGGGGATGCCAGGGGCGGAGCTGGGATAAACAACCAACCAGATCAGAGCCCGGGCTGCTGGAACATCAGACAGACCCAGAGTCACAGGGCAGGGACCGGCCGGGGGGGCCCAGGGGGGTCCACCACAACACTCAGCTATACTTGCAGCTCAAGACCAAAGGAGGAGAAAACAAAGGAGTAAAACACATACACATGCCCTCCCTCTGCAAGCTACACTGTGTCCAGCATCTGAGTTTGCACTTAAAGAGCTTTTCTACAGTCCACCTCTGCTTTTCCAGCATAACTATCTGGGGGAATCAGTCTAGAAGTCAACATCCTTTTACTGTAAGGCAAACTTGACATACTGACAATCAAAAGCAGAATAAAAAGCAGTTCGGAACCACACTTAGTTGAAGTTTGTTCCCCTACTTCTTCTTCTGCTATGAATATCTTACACCATACAGATCTGTAATGTTCTTTACCTGAAATAATAAAAAGCATAATCATGAATATTTTGAAGCGATCTGGATGAAAGCCCGAGATAACAGCTACAGAGAGTAAAAGACATTCTGTCAGCTTCCTGAAAATCAATCCCTATTAGTTTGAGATTCCAGACTTACTGCATTGCATCTTGTATGAAAAAATGTTTAAATAGTAAACAAAAATAGAAAATTGATATGAATCAAACAGTTTCACAGGAGTTTGTTAGAGGTTCACAGTATTTCCTGCAGTCAGGGAAGGTTGTTGCTGAAGACTTAATAATACAAATCTGTCACAGAATATTCCTCCTTCTGCTTTCCACAGACAAAAAATGGTATAAAAATCCGCAAAGAAAATTAAGCAGTATCATCTTCAGCATGCATTATCTCACTCATTATATAAATACCTGTTTTTCAACAGTATCTCCTCTAACTGCTATATATAGAGAAAACTTTTTATTTGAAAGACACAGATTAAATTCTAACCACACTTGTATCAAATATCATTACACGGATTTTCAGGCCATATGCTTTCTCTTCCTCATCAGGCCCCCTCCATCAGCATGGTTTTAGGCCAGGAATTAAAGGTCTGGATTGACCAGGGCAAAATCCTAAAAAAGAAGTCCTTCAAACAACACACTGAAGGGGCTGTTCCAGTTTTTCATGCTACAAATCAATACTTCAGAGGTCCAGTTCAGAATGCTGTATCAGACACAGATATAAATGCTCATTATGCTACCAGAAATAGCACAAGGTCCTCATTCCATTAGTGTGAACTTCCAGAACTCTTAAATACAATTTCCTTAAATTACATAATGATAATAGGCTGAGAAAGATGAGCTTGATAAGTGATGATTCAAGTCTGCAAGGAAGCAGAAGGAAATTCTCACAATTATCTTCTGGCACAGTAATATAAAACCTGGTGTAATTTTTGTGGAAAACACTGTAATATTTTAGAATTATTTTTGTAATTTTATCACCTTTTCTGAAAAAATCGATACTTCTACAAAGAATGTCAGAGCAATAGGCTGACAGAAACCTCATGAAGTTCAACCAGAAGTGCAAACAAAAGAGCAGGAAACACTTTTCCACTGTGATGATGGCTGAGCATCAGCACAGGTTGCCCAGGGAGGCTCTGGAGTCAATACAGAAGTCATCCAGACATGGTCCTGGGCACCTGATTCTGGGTGGCCCTGACTGAGCAGGGGGTTGGACCAGATGGCCTACAGAGGTCTCGTCCAACTTCAGCCAACCTGTGATTCTTCACCACTGAGCAGCCAACTGCCAGTCTGTGAGTACTCAAGAAAACATGGGGAGTTTATTTTAGCAGTAGTACAAAGGTACCACTACTTCCTCAGTGCTGCAAAATAAATTTTCCACCGGAATGTTTCTAGACCATGCAGCAGTACCACAACAGCCCATAAAATACAGGCAATTGTCCACCTCTTTGCCGTTTGTTGCACTTTTATCACCTTCTCACACCAGAGTGGCTGCTGTGAGCTCACTGTTTCTGTGCCAGCCCTCCACAATCATGTGTGGCTTTTTATTACACATTGTGCTTATTCTTTCTCATGACTCAGTGCAATAATACACATCATGTTCCATTGCCACTTCAAGTGAAGACCATGAGGGAATAGGAGCAGACTCAGACCCACTCAGTATGGGATTAATCACTGTTAATTAAGTATTCCCTTACAAACATACAGTTCCTAAACACTTGAGAACTTCAAATACAATCTTCATCACTGCTTCATCCAAGAGCGAACAAGCCTACAATCAAAGATATTTGGTGCAGAAAAATGCGCCATGGTTTGTTTGTTTGTTTTTTTTTAATACAGGACAGGCAGTATGCAAACTATTGCAGGTTTTTATGCCTCTTTGTTTTGGTTTTGGGACTAGGATGCAAACATCATTCTGTCTTGCAAATCCACAGGCAGTATTCTAGGCAGCGTGACTCATTAAGAGGAGTGTGTTTCAGCCACAGCATTATCTTGGCACACCTACAGAGAAGGAACCCATCCATCCATCCGTCCGTCCGTCCGTCCGTCCGTCCGTCCGCCCGTCTGTCCGTCCGTCCGCCCGTCTGTCCGTCCGTCCGTCCACCCACCCATCCGTCCACCCATGCACGGATCCCCGCGGCCGGAGCTGCAATCCCGGATGGATCTCGTCCCTAAAGCAGCAGGATAAGGGGTCACTGCGCCCCCTGCTGTCCCCGGGCAGGCTCCGCTAGTGATGCTGTCAGTCATTCCTGTCATCAAATCTTGTAACTTTCCTGAGGGAACAGCCGAACTCAGGACATTAAAGCAGAATATGTTAAGTGCAAGTGCTTTTTGCCATCAAAGCCTTTCTATTTTTAACCCCTTTTTTTCTTCAGACTACATTAAAATGTCCTTTAGTACCTTCCCTGTCAGATGGATGCCTTGAGTGACTGCTGCTCAAAGCAAGCAGAGAGGAGTTACTCCAAAACCACGACCTTGTAACAGTTAAGCCTCAGTCCTAAAAGGTTTCAAAAATAAGGTTACTGATATAAATCAGTTTTCTACAGCTGCAAAAAGAACTGCTGTTCCAGCAGAACACAGCTACCTGTTTTCTCCTTTTTCATATTTAGAAACGGCAGCGTATTATTGCTGCGATTAAACACAAAAGGAATGCAGGAAGTACTACACCTCAGAAATCCATGAGCTATCTCTGTTTGTCCTGGACTTGAGAAACTTCTAATCTCTCCTTTCTGCAATGAGTGCTAACTACTCTTTCTGTGAGTCAGATAATTAAATATGAAATGGAGATCTGTCAGCCCTGTGTGAGAGGCGAAGTCAAAACAACAGTGATATCACCTCAATTAATCATAAACAAAATAAAAGGGCTCCCCCACTACACTTTACCACCACTCATACATTCCTAGCACATTTTCCTAGCACTCAGGAGCTGGAAGGTGTTTCATAAGAAGTTTTGCCATATTAATACAATACAGAACCACTGTATTAACTGAATAAAGTGACAGTAAGTATGTCAGATCAGTAAGTCTAAGTAAGAATAACATAATTCCTTAATTTTTTGGTTTGAGCAGTTGTCTCCAGTAACAAATAAGTATGTTGCTAAGTAGTGGCTTTAAGCATTTTTCAGTATTTTAAGCAGATATTTACAGCATAGCTTTTAACGTGTGAGAGCTTTTCATATTAAGTAGCAGTGCCTGTGTTTTATATTTGTTACACAGGTTCAGTGCAACATGGAATTCGTCACTTTGGAAACCTCTTGCACCTACTGCAAGTCTACTAATATTCTTCATATTAATTATATTACTATTCTGTGTGACAGCTCTATCACTCAGATAAATAGAAGCAAACCCAAACACAGTAACTTACATGACTTCAAAATAGAAGATGGGTTAGGACATATTCTCATGTGTAGCTGGATTTAAATTGTATCCATGTGAATATTAATGGAACTGCGTTTGTGATGACAAGTTGGGGGAAGCGTTATGAAGCCCCACACACAGCTGATGTAAAGCTGTAGTCTCTTCTTGATTCTATTCTATAAAATGCCTGGGTTTTCATAGAAATTTTTTTTCATAAATTGTAGAAGCCTGAAGCTTTTGAATTACTGTATTTCAGACATATGAATGCTTCTAAAAAAAGAATGTCATCACATAACCCACCTTTGTATCAACTGAATAAAAATGACAGTTAGTTTATTTAAAGTGCTCTAGCAAAAAATGTAAAATGCATAGGTGATAATGAATCAAAGTATATTTTACTTTAGACTTAGGCTGGTGAACAGGTTTAGTTTCATTATTTAAAAGGTATCTAATAGAACTGTACCAGCTTTCACCTAATACCTTAATTCACTCACCTTGGGAGATCCACAAAGTAACTCAGAAGAAAAAAATCCAGAGACAGTCTCAGTGTGTTGTTGTCTTGGAAACTGCAGACGATGACAGTTTCTTGGAGAAAGATTTATATATGAATACTTTTGTTTAGCATAACTGCATTGTATTTCTCTCCAGTAGAAGAAGAGCAGTATGTTTAGCCAGTGTGGAGTGATACAAATCTGTTCCTCATTCTGCCTTAATGATATTCCTATGAGCCATCAGGTTTGACCCAGAAAATACACAGCCATGCCTGCTAGATTTGACAAACCTTGTTTTCTGCACAAAAAAAAAAAAAAAAGATTATTCACAGAGTGAATGTATCATGAGTCTTTCACACAAAGAGGAAAAGCTACCTACTTTAATTGAAATGAATTTGCATTTAACATTCTCAATGGAAAGTACATATTAAAATGCTATGTTCACTGAATAAACTAAACGTAAAGGACATGAAAACGCATGTTTTGTTAGTTAAAGTTACAAACAGACCTCACAGATGTGCACACTTCAATTTCTAATCTATAACAAATTAGGTAGCACAGTTACTTGCTTCTTCTGTACTTCCTTGTATCAAATACATTCAAAGGAATCTCATTTATATTCTAGTCTTTTGAGATCAGCTTCTTGGTGCCAAGGCACGGCAAGGAGAAAAGTTTAAAAAAAAACATAAGTCACATTTTTTGAAAGCCAGAGTGAGACATTTTCCATTTTCAGGATAAAGGTTAAAAAACATTATTATTTTTAATACTATTTTCCAACTCTCTCTGCTACCACCTTTAATTCACATAATGTTTACAATTGTATCTCATTACACTTGAAAGATGGCGAGTAAGATCTATGCATCCTCTTCAAAGAAAAAAAAACCTTCCTTCTGCATTTTGTGCATTAAAGAATAAAAAAAGTCAAATTTGTTTCCTGATCACTAAACTAATACTAAACTAAATAGCAACAAAACTAGCTGAGATGTATGCAGCTGTAGCGTGTTTCCAGCACTGTCACAACTCTTCTTTGCCTGTATTAGTGGGAACCTAGTAGAGTTCCTTCCTAGCAGCCCTTTAAAACTTCTCCAGATCAACAACTGCCCTGCCCTATTAACTACCTCAAAGATAGTTTATCTTAATAAGACATATTCAGAATGTGAGTCATCAAGTCCACTGACAGATGAAAACTGTATGAGCAGCTGCAGATACTGAAACCACAAACATATTCCAGGATTCCCTGGATTTGTTTCCCAGACTTCAAAAGAAAGATGAGACTTCATCCTACGGCTCCACATGCACTTTGCCATCATCTTAATTAAAACTGTGATTTCAGCACTTACAGAATGGAGGAACAAACAAGTCCTGATTATCTCTAGCAGTCTGTGTTAATATCTGCATGATATGATAGAGCATGTTAAGTTACAAATACCAGAACTGAGCATTGCTGAAGGCTTCAGAGCTGTTATTCTCAGTAGCATTCTGCTGCTTAGAAGTGTTTTCACATTATCTAGCTCGACTAAACAAATTGAGGCTTGCATGCATTACCCTTAAACAAAACTGTTCCCTTCTATCAAGTCAATATATTTTTAAAAGTTTTAATCTCAGCCCAGGAGGAGGGAGGCAGGGAGGGTGGACTTAAAAAAATTCTGTCACTTGTTGATATCACAAGACTTCTGTGAAGAAGAATTAGTTAGAATATGTAAATATCCACCAAAAGGAAATTAGGTGGTCACGGAATTTCAGTCTCTACCATTCTCACTGTAAAACAAAATCAATGTTATTATATATAAAATCAGTTCTCCTACATATAAGGAAAAACTGTTGAAATTGAACTTTGTCTTTCACTGGAAAATGAGTAAGCATTCTCAAAAGTAGTCTAAGGTGGCATTTGGCAGTAAGCACAATCATTGAAGATATTCTAAACACAATACAAAATATGCTCATTTACAAAAACAATCATCCCACGCTCTGCTACAATAGGAAGGAAAACAAAATAGTAATTTTTATTACTTCTCTGAATCACTCCTTGATGATTTTAAGTAAAATAAACACTGAAACTACAATTATATAGGGAAAGAATTTCAACATAGATTTGCTGATATGGAAATTGTAAAGAAATCTCAGCATTGTCTTAGCTAATATTGGAGTGACAGTGTGCATCTAGCATTAAAATCAGTTAGTTTTCCTTTCAGAGAGATTTTAATGAAATTAAAATAAATTACATTTTAAGAGGGAGGGAAAGAGGAAAAATTAAGTGTCAGACTTAAAATAATTGATTATGTATGATTTGCTAATTTGAGTGCATATAGCCAACAACTGCTGCTTAAAACCCCTCTTGCTCTGTAGGCTGTGTAGGTATGCACTTGATATCACACATATAAAAGTGCTGCTGGAACTTCTCCCAGTCACATCCAGGTCTTATTGAAAATAAATATACACTATTCAGAAAAGGTTTGAAATTAGTTAACATGTCAGGAGCATGTTCACAACATTAAAACTCTAGTCCCCAAAAAAGTAGAACTTTTTATTAATTTAACATATTTTCCATTCAAGAGAATGAGGAATTCGGTGCATGTGAGATTATTTCTTCTTGCCACCACAACTGAAATTTTTTTCTAAATAAGAAGTGAAGAATTTGGAGAAACACAGACAAACCTATATCCACAAATGACATCCATTATACCCAAACTGTAAAGCATATGGAGTGTTTCTCAGAAACTTTTCATCAAAAAAAAATTCAGCATATTTTAGAGTGAGGTTTGCTTCCATTCCTTTATCTGTCATCCACTGGAGGACCATGTTTGCACTGTTTGTCAATGATGCTGTTTCCATAAAACCCACTGATGCTTACTGACCATGATGAAGCAAGCCATACCACACTCCCTACAGTGGTAAGCAATCTTTATCATAAAATGTAATTTATTGCAGTAAAACTGTCATATTATAATAGTAAATTTTGATGCAATAACAATATACCATGAATTCTTCACATAAACCTTGGAGCTTCCTTGGAGCAAAACCAGAAGTACCTGATAATGCCTGAACACTGCTGTAACAGGGACTGATAGCATAGGGTTAAAATGTTTCTGCAATCATGGAAAGAAAAGCTGAGGCCTGGTAGGGCCTGGGAAAGAAAGCCAGAGCTGGGTAGGCCTTGGGAATGGGTGTTGGGCTTTGTCTTCACTAGATCATGTGAAACCGTTGTACCTGCATAACCAGCATTTGATAAAATGCGATTGTTTAGTAATTAAATACAATTATTGTTCAATTGCAACAAGAATCATGAGAAACAAACCATAATTGTTGTTGGGAGGGGGCCTGAGAATTCATGCTTAGGTAAGATCAATGTATACAATAGAAAAATATAAGCCTAATGATTAAAATATGGTTATACAACAGTTATGTAACAAAAGGGTATAAAAATGTGTCCGTCTTGAATCCATGCTGGAGTCAGATTTGGGTCTGTACCCCAGATTCCCAGAGCTCTTCAATAAAAGCACCTGCATAAAATCACACCGTGATTACGTGCTTCTATGCTAACAGGAGTCAGCTCTCCCTGTACTGGTGAGGCGACTCCTCAAGTCCTGTGCCCATTTCTGGGCTCCTTAATGCAGGAAAGGACATTAAAGTGCTGGAGCGAGTCCAGAGAGGGGCAACGGAGCTGGGGAAGGGTCTGGAACACAAGTCCTGCGAGGAGCAGCTGAGGGAGCTGGGGGTGTTTAGCCTGGAGAAACTGAGACTCAGGGTAGACCTTACCGCTCTCTGTAACTGCCTGAAAGGAGGGTATAGGCAGGCTGGCCTCTTCTCACAGGCAACAGGATGAGAAGAAATGGCCCTAAGCTGCACCCAGGGATGTTCAGGTTGGATATGAGGAGAATTTCTTCACTGCAGTAGTGCTGAGACATTGGAATAAACGGGAGGTGATGGAGTCACTGTTCCTGGAGGAGTACAAGAAAGGACTGGATATGGCACTTAGTGCTATGGTTTATTTGACATGGTCGTGGTCAATCAGAGCTTGGACACAGTGATCTTGAACATCTTTTCTTACCTTAATGATTCTGCAACTCTGAGTCAATGTTGTGAGGTTAACCAAACACTGTATTAAACAGTGACTAAACAGCAGTCGTACAATCTAGTACTTACTGCATGTAAAATAATTCTCTTGTCTATGATATAGTTTTAGATCTCTTTATATCATCCCTCACTGTAGACATCAAATGCTGGGTAAGGGAGTCTGTCACTCTTGAGAGGTAATTCAGAAGCACCCCTGTCCAAGAGATCTCTGTGCAGGAGAACTCGGTGAGCTCTGGAGACTATTGACACCTGTAGTGTGGAGTGACAGCTCTGCTGTCAAACACCCCTTTGGCGTGTGTGCAGGTGTGCAATGCTTCATCCCACCTAGTTCCAGACCAGACAAGGTACTGTGGCTCTGGCTCAGGGCATTAGTCCCCAGTAAGATGTGACTTCATGCAAGTTTGCAAGGGTTTGCATATCAGGGCTGATTTCATTCGGGCCTGTTTGTCAGTGTGGCCTGAACCAAAGTACTGTTAACTTGCACATGTCTCAAACACCAACAATCCTTCTGTTTGCCAAGCTGAAAAGCCAAATGCATGCATAACTACTAAGTATAAAACAGTATACATACCCTCCACACTCTCTGATGTTAAAGAATCATCACTGAAAAATCTGAAGACTCATGATTTTCATTATACAAAAAAATGTGCAGTGACCTCCTGCATTTGTACCATAGCTGTCAGATTTTTCAACCAACTTTTGTAATAGAAAAGCAAGGACAGTGGTGATGAACTTTCTCTCGTGTTGGCCATGGAATGTGATCTGCTTCGAAAAATATAGGCCATGGGAAATCACTAAGATTGATGTGCTCATTTCCCCATGCATTTGTTTTCACCCTCACAAAGTGGGGGACAGCCAGTACCAGCTGTGAGTGGTTTTCACAAAAAATATGATACTGAAATCAACATCAACTCAGTTTGACTTGTTCATAAAGCTGTAACAAATTAAAATAGCTGGTGGACACAGAAACCAGCCAAAATTACTACTCATTTTGTAAAGGTGGCCATGAAGAAATTAACAATTACATTTCACACCTGGTGAATTGGATCTGAATTGCAATGTTTTAACCTTTTAGGCATTTATTAAGGCACGTTTAATGCAACAGGAGTTTGTTATGTCACTTTTGATAGTTAGAAGGCTATATTATTCTGTACCCATGAGAGAGTAAGTCCTCAAGCAAATTGCTTCCAATACTTTTGAGACTGCAAATGGATTACTCAGGGAATAGGAATGGATTACTCAGGGAAATTTCTGTGTGTAACAGAGAGATAATTCTTGCCTATTTAAATACTGTGTATTTTCTACAGTTTATGCCCTATGTGAAATTTAACAAAAGAGTATTTTCTGAAGTAAATTACTATAATTTTCCCAAAATTACAGCAAGTAAGCATTCTTGGCTGGCAACTCAATAATCACTCCCAAAAGCTACTATAAAATATCATGTGCAATATTAAGACAAATGCCCACCTTACTAGCTTTCACAATGTATATAATTGCTAAGATGTACAATTAAATAACTTTTATTATGGCATTTGAATTAGAATAGCAATTTAATATTCAGTCCTCTTCAAAAGGTATGCATGAAGCCATAGACAGTATATTGTCAGGTGATTGCACTATTCTAAATAACTCCTTTTACAACTTGTAAGTACATTAGTAGTTTTGTATCAATTTTCAGTACTTTCATAACTTTGCATTGTTTTGACTGATTTTCACTTATACCCCATACGAAAACTAAGAAACCACCAAAACCCCAATACACTTGAAACCAAAAAATTAGACTTTGAATCCACAGATTATTTTTGCCATGATTAATGACATCTTAAAGGTGTTTTATTTAGGTCTAATTCACCAAAACCTCTTTACAGAATTACAACAACAAAAACTCAATCCAAACCAACCTCATAGCTAGAACTATTTCAGTCACTGTATTCCCTGACTGAACTTCAATTTGCTGCTTTTAATAAATGTGACTCAAAGCCATACAGGAACAAACTGCACAGAACAAAGTGAGAAGGCAGTGAGCCAGACAAGGTATATTGTCAATTTCTTAAAGCTGACTTAGTCCTTTCCAGCATGGCAAATAGGCATAAATTAAAAATTCAGGGTTATGCTGAACACAGAAATCCAAGCTATTTTGAAAAACAGTTTGCATTTTTCAGCTAAAAATATCTCCCAGCATTCACCAAGTGTTGCAATACCTTCCCTCATATTTGTATTTTTGCTTATTTGACATCCAGAATGTATCACTTCAATAATTTCAGATACCACACATCATAAAAACAGAGTCTATACAATCCAACAGCTGAATGAAAACATGGAACAGCACAGACATGTAGCACAATTACCTGAAACCAGCATCGTTTAGTCTAAATTTTTCCACTTAACATATGGGTTATTAAGAAGGCCCTACAAAATGTCCCATATGCAATTAGTTTTCTAATTTAGAGTTCAACACACTGAACCTTCAAACAAATTTGCAGAGGCCCAAATTTGTGAAAGACAACAATCTCTTAACATCACATTTCAAGGGCCATATTACTTTTCAGGTTCTTGTCTTGTTATTACTTGTATTAAAAAATTTCTGAGTTGAAGCCCAAAACCAAAATTAAAGCATCAACCATTTTCTCAGCAAATAGAACAGACCAATCTGAACATGGTAATTTAGATCTGCCTCACACTATTACATCCTCTTTTTACTGGGCATGCATGAAAAGAAATAAAAAGTCTACTTGATTTCAGTGTTTATGTAGTTATTGTAATAAATAAATTTCTCAAATTTCTGAAAATGTTTTGGCAAGTAGGCTGTACTGGAGCTGCTAACACAACACATGCTGCCTGTAGGCTGCAAAGGCATTCAGTTCAGAATCCTGAAATTAGGGTGGATTGACATCTGGGAGCACCAAGACTCTAAAGAGATAATTCTTGACTATTTAAATATGGTCTATTTTCTCCAGTTTATGGTCTATGTGAAATCAGTCTAATTCACCAAAAAACTCTTTAGAGAATTACAAGAACAAAAACCCAACCCTGAGATGCTCAGGCTAGCTACTGACATTACTATTGCAATGAAGTAGCCAGCCCACAGCCCAAAAGGCAGTATTACAATGGTGAAAAGAAGAAAATTATGTAATTTGGAATGCAGGAAATTCTGGTTTCTACATCCAGAGTACATGCTCCACATAACCTTCAAGCAGAGGAATGTGAGTCTAAGCAAAACAAAACCAAAGCATATTGTGAAAATGAGAATAAAGCATGTGTGTAGAAAAATACAGCCATTTATAGCTTAAAGAGGCATTCATAAATACCTAAAATATTATTTTGCTAATATATGAAAGACAATTAAAGATAGCAATGTTGCCTCAGGAATCAATGAAACATGACAAAATTTAACTACTAGAAAGGCAAGAGCCAACAAGAAATACATTTCAAATTTAAGGTTAGTTTACTTCTAAATCCAGCAAAAAAGCTGGCAACTTCAGCACGTAAGAACACATTCAGTGTTTCTCTGAGGGACTTTTCTATTTGTTCTTTCATACATATCATTGATAGAGCACTGTTTTCCAGATTTTTTTTTAAACTGTTTTTTATTTTATTATATTTTTAAGGAAAATATACAGAAGAGTCTAGCAAGCCTCTTATGGATGCGAAAAACGAAGTCCACTTATAAAATTTAAGAAAAGTTTAATAAAATGAAATAGGACAAATGGGGAGACAACCACACAAAGTTATGCGGGCGGGTGCTTCTGGTGAAGAACCACAAGCACACCTCTACATCCAAAGGATAGCCTTTAAGAAAACATCTCTGATTGCATATTCATCACAGTCATGCATTATTCATAAATTCCCTGAAGTTTCTGTGTATCACTCCATCAGATTTACAGTCTTCTGCGGCTCCTTGGTGTCTGCTTTTCTTCCATAAATTCTTCTCTCCGATTTCTGATTTTTCTTCTTCTCTGATAAGACAATCTAGGAATGTGAGGACTTTTTCTGCTTACCCTTTCTAAATTGACTACTTAAACTATAGACATTTTATATAATTATAAAACCTAGATACAATTTTCTAATATGCGACAAAGCCAACACCAATATATTTATAACAAGGAGGAGAAGGTAACGATGAAGCAGATGATGATGACGTTGCAAGCTTTCAAATTAGAGACAATTCAACTACGGTTGATGCTTCGTAAATATATTAATTTCTAAATTACAAACAAGTAGAGAAGTTACGGTTAAGAATCACAATCGCTTCTTCGCATTCAGCCTTGAAGATAAGCGCCCCCTCCCATATCTCTTGGGAGTCAAGAGAAGCGATACGCACATACTTATCATTTAAAGCTACGTGGTCTAGCGCGATCGCTGACACAATGAAGGCACGGACTGCAGAAAATCACGTGTGAACGCTCGGCCGCCGCTCCCGCCGGGCCCGCCGGCCGCGCCCCGGCGCCGCCCCGCGCTGCCCCGGAAGCGCTCCCGCCGCCGCCTGCGGGAACATGGCCGAGTCGCCGGAGGAGGTGGCGGTGCTGGTGCAGCGGGTCGTGAAGGACATTCGCAACGCCTTCCAGCGGAACCCACACATGTGAGTGCGGCCGGGGCCGGGCGGCGCGGAGGGAGTGCTGCCCGCCTTGCGGCCCCTGCGCGCTCCGCGGCCGCCGGCGGGTGGGGTGCGGGTCCCGGCGGGGCTGACAGGGGCCAGGCCCAAGGTCACGCCGTGAGCGGCCGCGGGGACCGGCGGGGTCTCCTCCGAGCGGGAGGGCCGGCCCCGGGTGGCTGCGGTGGCACCTGTGCCTCGGTGGAGCAGGGCGCCGTGCCCTTGTCCTCGGTGCTCTCCTGCTGCCTCGGCTTCGCCTGGAAAACGCCGCGGACTCGCTCCGGGAGCCTGAGCCTCTGGAGATACCGGCGGCCAGAGCCACCTCGCCGGTAAAACCTACCGAGTCATGGAAACCAGTGAGGGCTCCGCAGTCTGGAAGCGATGAATATCTTTGCAAAGAAAAGTTGCTGAGTGACCTCTCTCTGAACTCGATGTTTGGTAGTGTTAAGCGCATCGCACAGTCGGGAGGGGGCTGAGCCTCCCCGGCGGGTGGGCCAGCGGGAGGCAGCGGGTGCTGTTTGTGCCTGAGACGGAGCTCTGGCGCTGGTGGGAGAAAAGCTCGGGATTGCACCCTTCCACAAACAGCAGTGTGGTAAATGCCGCCTTCAAATCTGTATCTGTTGGCAGAGGTGCCGGTGCTTTTCATTGTGTGTTGTTTTGAGGGAGACAGAATGACTATGAAAATGCAAACTGCAGTAATTGCTGTCTTGTGACAATCAGATTTATCCAGCAATCTGGGGGGCAGATGGTGTGTTTTATTTTCAGTTCCACTGTTCACCGGCCTTGAGACCTTGTTTTAAGTGCCTCCAGTATTTCTGTTCCCCAGAACATATTTCCCCAGCCTTTAAAACACAGACTAGGGAAGTATCTTTCAACTTACATACAAGCTCCTTGTTGGTTATGGCAAGTAAGGTAGCATATAATGAATAACAACTATATAACTTATGTCATGTGTATTTGTGTCAGTTGGAAACTCTGCAGTCTCTGAGGTGGTGACCTATTAATCTGTTCCAGAAAGTGCTAAGCTAAACAATTGCATGGGAAGATTTTATGGCACTTAATTTACCTTTTGTTTAAAAGAGAATATTGGAATAAATACCCTCATGTTTCTCTAAATGTAGTAAGCAATCTGGGTGGGCGGCCAGGTTTTAAAATGCAGCATATGGATGCTGTTTAAAAAAAGGCTGCGTTTTGCCTTGAAGCTTCATTTTTAGGATGTGAAGCATAATGTGCTTTAAACGGCCAGTATTTATGAATGAATGTTCTGATTTTTTCATAGTTCCCACTCCTCTGCCAGAATTCTTTATTGGTAGCAAACTTTGTGATGGTGTTTTTGAAGAATATGCTGCTATTGCAGTTTTCTCTCATAGATGTAATCTCAAAGATGACAGTAGGCTGAAAGAGTTGTGTGTGTTGAGACTGATGCACTGTGGCATGCTTCAAACAAGAAAGCACAACCTGCTGCTAGTTTATCCCTCAGAGTAGAAAAAGTGACAGTTATGTTTGCTAGACTTCTGACATGGTTGAAACTACATGGAATAGGACTCTGAGGTCTGGTGTGGGCTGTGGGCCCTTTGCTGTGCTGCCTCTGTGCCTCAGGAGCACCAGGCTGCAGCCATGCTAGCCGGGTGTTTTCCTGTACCTGCATCTTGTCTTCCTGCTGCTGACCAGCTGCAGTTCCTGACACGTGGTATCCTCCTCGATTCAGCATGTTACAGATCCAGGTTTGAATTATTTTATGTGGGATCTGCCTGCCTAGATTCACTGAAAATAAGAAATCTGCTACATGCATGATGTTCCTATTCACTTAACCATACTTTTGTCCTCTACTCACCTCCTCTCCAGCATGTGTTGACCCTTCTCTTTGGCTCTTTGTACACCTACCCACTTAGCATCTGTCAGAATGGGTGTTTTGTTTTGATAGGTGCATAGTTTCATACATTTTAAAATGGGATCAGCACTAAAAACGTGTAAAAATAAAGTTTTAGACTAAATACAACATAGGCTTGATATTTCTCCATTTTTCACTTTAAATGAAATTTGCAACAACACTGTATTTTTTTTAAGATGAGCTTCTAACTGAATGTACAACACAAAATTCTTTTTTCCTTTTCTCTGTGGTAGCTCCACTTATTTTCATTTGGATAACTGTATTTGCGTACTGGTTTTCAATTTTGTGAGTCTTCTTTTAAATTTACTGAGAAGTATTTTTACCCAGTATTGCAAGCATAGGTCTTGATAAAGTCACATATGTAAGCTATCCCACTGGAACTGAACAGATCACCAACAGTGAGCAGATCAATATATACTTTCTCTTTGAATTGTACTGTTTCTTAACGTGTAAAATGAAGCAGAAACGGATGAGCTTCTCAAAAAAGTACATTAATTTGTTGGGAATAACTGGCAAGATGAGCTCTTTGATGGAAGCCCAGCATTTGTGTACAAAATATGAAGGTACTACTTCTATTTTGCCATGAGAAATTGGATTATATTAAAGATGATCTTTAATCATCTTTAATAAGATCTGAAAGAAGTCAGAGAAGCTCTGTCCACATGGAGTGCCTAAAGCTGAAGACCCATCATGGTGGTGTCACACAAAATACTTCCTACCCTAGATGTACACTGGTATAATGGATTTGTGACAGAGGGAACTTTTTCATATTATCATGGCTTTAAAAGTTTAAAGCAGATTGGCTAGGGTTTGTTGTGCGGAGGGCCATTGAATGGCTGAGTCAACAGACTGGGACACTTGAAGCAGGTGCTGCAATGGCTTGTCAGTGCTGTTCTGTCCTGGCTAAGGTTTGCACTCTGGACTGGGTCTGGATTTTGCAGCTCCAAGGTCTCTCAGATGTCATTTTGCACATCTTCTCAGCTCAGGCTGAAGAAGCTCTGTAATGGCTGAAGACTTCATGACAATGCACTGAAAACCTTCCACTACTTTCTGGCTGTTTCCACAGTGTATTTCAGGAATATGAACTAATGCGATATCCTGTAAATATAGACATAATTTGTGAAATTTATGGAATCTGACTGTGGTGCCTGCGGTGCCTGCTTTGAGGAAAAGAAATGTAAAAGCACCAAATAACTTCTAAACTTCAAGAGACAGTATCATAAAACTGGGAAATTTGGGGAGAGAGATTGAATCTTACTTTAGACTAATGACACAAATACCAATGAATAGCAGCCCTCAGTTGGTGTTCCCTTCAGTACTGAGAGCATTTTGCACCTGTCACTTGACCTAAATGCACTGACCAATCTGCAGTGTGTTTGGGCAGTCCTGTCATATGAAGAGGCACAGCTTCCATCATATGGCTGGGACGTTTTGCATGGTCAGTCACTTCATTTCACAAGCACTAATTCAGCAGTGTCTGCGTCTGAGTCCGGCTGCAGAAGTTTGCTTTGGATGCGCGATGGAGCAGACACTGCAGGCATTCTTGAGAAGTGTCTGCTGGTAGGCTTCCCCTATTACTTAGTCCTTCTGCAGATCTGAGTGACCTACAGAAGGACAGATAGATGGTTCCCTGAATAAATTGTTTTGTGAGATAGGCCCCCCACCTGAGATAAATCTGTGTCCCTGGTATTTCGCGCTTTGAATTCTGTTGATTCTCAGGAACTGAATGCCACATGATTTCTGAACCACATGAATCATCAGAAATGATACCAAAGTGTTGGAGACAAGATTGTTACCAGATGACAAATCTTGGTTCGCATCTTCACAAAAACTGAGTAGTTACCAGATAAAGCTCTCTTTTGTATTTTCCTATGTCTTAGTGCATTTCAGTGCAGTGGGTCTAGTCCTCTGGTGATTTTGACTATCAGAGTGCATTCTGGATTTGAAGTGTTTCAGGCTTACTTGTCAGCTTTGTGCAAACCATACCTGTGTGTCATTTTGGCATATTCAAAGCAGTATTGTGAAACTTAGCTCACCCAAGTCAGACTTTTTGCATTTTGTAATAAGTAAAGGTGTGGATGTGTGTTTTGTGGATTTTTTTCTCTCCTTGCTGTTTACCTTTGGTATACTGTTTGTAAGTTACAGCTGGTGAATTCTTGTGGTAATTCACAGAGTTAATTAGCCAAGCTGTGCCTGACTGCATCTTCATCATTTTTGAGGACTTTGATGTCCCTGTATGCAAGTCCAGGCAAAGTTTGGCCAGGGACTGGGTTTAGTGTTCATAAAAGAAAGACCCAGCAATAAGTACAAACTTCAGGCTTTTAAGATACTGTGTTGAAAGAAGCAGACTGGAATGTCATTTTAGGTTTATCTTACTAGCTTCTTGAAGAGCTTAGCTTGTGTTAAATGGAGCAGCACAGATGAGGATCTTGGTTTGATACCCATTGCTTGCTTTTGGTGGGGGGCAGGAGAATGCTTTTGTCTTCTCTCTGCTCTCAGATGACTAGGGAAGCTAAAGGGCCCTGAGTATGTGTTTGGAGACAGAACCACATGATTTGCAAGTGTTTTACCTTGAGTTCCCCTTACCTGTGCTTTTTGTGGCATGTGATATATGTTGTGATGTATGGAAAATTGAATCTGTTTTCTGAATAAATAAATACATTCTTAAAGAAGCACACTATGCCACTTTTGATTACTTCGGTAGTAGTCCAGTGAAGACACAGAACTAAATCAACTCTCTCAGTGTAGCCAGTAGTTAAATATATTTAAGGTAATTGAGGTTGAGGGGCTGACACGTGAAGTTATCTGTAGATATTGTATTAAGAAGACTTAAGATGGAGAGCACAAATATTTTTTGTCTTGTGTGAGATCTCAGGATTTCCTTCTTTAGCAATGAATTCTTCTGTTGAATGAGAGGTGGCGGAGAAATTATGCATAATGGAAAGTATAAAATAATGTTGGTTTCTGTCCAAACCAGAGAGTGAATCCTTGATGAGCTGTGTTTATTTTTAAGAAGCTGCTGAAGCTGCTATTCCAAGATGCTAGAAAAATCTAATGAAAAAGTAAAATACAGTATTGCCCATTGAAACTAAACAGCTGAGTCTCTTCTGGTTTTTTTGCTGGTGCAAATGGTTGTGTTTGTCACTGTTGCTTTAAAGGCTTAAGTTTATCGTACAGAATTGTCATCTAATCAGACTGATCTCTGTGTCTGAAGTCTTCCCCCTGTTGATCAAACTGCCTTGCATAGGACAGCGAAGAATGGGATCTGTGGAAGTGATATGGCTGTCTGTCTGGTTTTATTCTGTGTGATCTTTAGTTTCAGAGCACCTGGTTAGGCTGCTGCAGGGCACACCTGGGTAGCTTTTGGTCAGTCAAGTGCCTGTACTAGTTAACATGTTCTGTTTCTCTTGCTGAAGCAGGTGTTGCAGCTCTATCATTTATTACAAAAACAAGTGTGCTTGTATTGATTCAGCTGAGTTAAACTGCCTAGTTGACAACTTAAAAATAAAAAAAATGGGGCTTTGTCATTTAGGATCTTTGTGAAAATCAAAAAAAACTTTTCAGATTACAGATTTCAGCAAAGATGAGGGAAAAAGGATGATGAAATGTTTGGCTGGGAAGCATTGCCAGCATGCTCTATTGAGAAAAATAATTGTCACCTATGGGAAATAATCTTAATTATATTTCTTTCTGTTCTTTAAGTGATGAAATTGGATTAATACCCTGCCCCGAAGCCAGATATAACCGGAGCCCTATTGTCCTGGTAGAAAACAAGCTTGGTGTGGAGAGCTGGTGTGTGAAGTTTCTTTTGCCCTATGTCCACAGTAAACTTCTCCTCTACAGACAAAGAAAACAGTGGTTGAACAAAGATGGTAAGTTCTGGGTTGGGGAAGAGGATATTATGTGATTCTTAGTGCACATTTTTTATTCATCTTAGAATCATTTAGTGTGGAAAAGAGCTTTAAGAGCAGAGTCCAGCCATAAACCTGACTGCCAAGTCCAACACTAAACCATGTTCCTAAGTGCTGTGTTTATGTGTCTTTTAAAATGCTTGTAGGGATGGTGACTCCACCACCTCCTAGGCAGCCTGTTCCAATTTTGACAACACTTTACAGTGAGGAGAGTTTTCCTCATACCCAGCCTAAGCCTATCCTGGTGCACCCCAAGACCATTTTCTCTCATCCTGTTGTTTGTTACCTGTGAGAAGTCTGACACTCACTTGGCTACAATCTCTTTTTAGTTGTAGAGAACAATAGGGTTCCCCCAAATCTCCTTTTCTTCAGGCTAAACACCTCCAGTTTCCTCAGCTCCTCTTTATAAGACTTGTGTTCCAGTTGCCTTTCTCTGGACTCACTCCAGCACCTTGATGTCTCAATGAGTGCATGGAGACAGTCCCTGGTGTGATCGTGCTGGCCACACTGTTGTGATCCAAGCCAGGATGCCCTTGGCCTTCTGACCACCTGAGGATGCTGCTGGCTCACGTTCAGCGGGTTCTGGCCAACACTCCTGGGTCCTTTTCCACCAAGCATCTTTCCAGCCACTGTCCTCCAAGCCTGTAGAGTTGCATGGAGTTGTTGTGACCCAGGGGCAGGACCTATCAGAACCTCATACAAGTGGCCTTGGCTCATCGATCCAGCCTGTCCATATTTCCCTGCGGAGTCTTCCCACCCTCCAGCAGATCAGCATTCCCATCCAGTTTGGTGTAATCTGCAAACTGACTGAGGGTGGGCCGTTGTCTGGATCATTTACCCTTCTTAATGCCAGCTTAACCTGTTCTGGAAGAAATGAGAGGAGGCTTTGGATTGTGCATATCAACAACTTAAACAAGTTGTAGGATCATTTAGTTGAAAATACAATTCCTTTCTCTCTTGCCTAAACTGGAAAGGTTAGAGAGAGACAGCTTAATTCAGTGTGTTATTTAGGGAGGTGATGTTAGTTGGTACAGAAAGAATTTTCTCCTGTTTTCCTGAGTCAGAAGGAAATGTGGTGATGTATATATCTAAAGTAAGAAACGCAGTGAGATGGGTGAAGAGGTGCTGCAAAGTATTAGTCTCTACAGCTTGGTAATTGTAAAGTTTTATTTCCTTTCTCATCTCTTTGTTTTGGTTTTTGTTTGTTTTAGCTTGCATGAAAAATTCTTTGGTATATGTTCTTTAAAAAATTTGAAATAAAGAATTATGAACAGATGTGAAATAGGAGCCATTTGACTGCTTGTAAGGTGTCCTGTTCAGAGTAAAAATGAGAAAGAATAATTGGATTGTGAAACAAGTTTTTTGTTTATTGTTGCAGTATCTTCTAAATAGCAGTGTAGATCAGGAAGAGATGTCTGGTCAGTAGCATCTCTATTTTGGTATCTGCTTTTCTCTTCTTTAGTAGTTTATTGCTGTGGTCTGTTTCACTTTAAGTGAATGAACCCAGCTGTGCGCCCGTCCTCATTAAAGTGCAGTGTACAGCACAGTCAGATGACGTTGGTCAAGTTTGTAAATGTGCACTTGGGCTTCTTTTGCATTCAGGGATGATATGGAGAAAGAAGTTTGAGGTCTTTAGTGGATCTTGGAGTGGGAGCATTCTTAAGGCAGTGAGTGTTGCTTACTTTTGTCTACCTGATGATAGAGTCTAGATCTACTAAGTACACTTAGATTTGTTAAACACACTTTGATTCCTTATTACAAACATGCAGATGCATAATGCAAGCATTTCGGAAAGAGTGTCATGAAATGGCAGAAAAGGTCATGACAAGGAGGAACACATTCACCTGGCAACATGGAGTCTCCCAGTGCTAGCAGGACACCTTGGGTGTGTTACAGTAACAGTGCACTGGCGTGATCCTTAGAATTAATTACCCTGGGTTGATCCTTAGAATTAATTACCCTTCAGAAGACTAGCTCAAAGAAGTTGAAGTGTTTTCATGTGTTGCTAGGTATGACTGACCTATTGATTGTATTTTATTTTTTTTCTAACAGATTTTTTGTGTGTTTGTGTCATTGTGTTTCCCACATTCCTCCCAGAGGGTTGATGTCATGTCATTATGTGATTATCTAGGAAAAGTATTTTGTGGACTTTATAAATTTTACATTGCCCTTTATTTTCTATTTTCACAGAATTTATTTCCTTTAATATTTTTTCTCATTGCAGACATTTTTAAAAGACTGTTGCTAGGGGATGTGTATTGCTAACATAAGTAACTTAATTTCTTCTTGGCCTTTGTGTTTTATGGTTAGACCTGTTAAAACCAACCTCTTTTTGATAACTGCCACCAAGCTGTTGATGATTAATTCAGTTTTGATAAAAACTGATTATTGTGAGATCACTCCATATTTGAAATTTGTAATGCAGACAACTACAAAATTCAACAAAAAGTGATTTAATACAGGGAATAAAACTAATGTTGACTAACACATCGCAAGATACAAACTTTAACATTTAAACAGTTGAATCTGCTAGCACAGGCAAGCTTAACAACACCAGTGGTTCTCATTGCAATGCTTTTGGAGGTGTGAGGTAGGAGTTTGTGATGTGTATTGCTATATACTGCAGATCTCCAGCAGAGAGACTTCCATTTTGGGCTCAAGTGTTACTGTAAAGTCTCACCTTTGACGTTTCCACACAGAGAGAAACTTCTTGTTTCAAGCCAAACTACAAACGTTAAGATCTCTGTCACTTTTTTGGATGTCTGAAGATGGCTGATAGCCATTACCTGTGTGCTAGCACGCTGCTGCAGTCACAGCAGTGCAGGTGCTTTGTTGTGGTGATGCTCCGTGATGCCACAGGGATGGTGTCTGCAGGCCTCTGCTTCCTTCACAGGTGAAACCTTGCAGAAGTCTTCCTCTCAAAATGCAGCTCAGAAAAGTGTGTCAGAGAATGCCTCAGTAGCATGAATTTTGGATTAGTGCCTGCAACTTGCTTAGCTTTCTTTTGAAATGAAACTCCATTCTGCTTTGTCTCTTCATTTACAAAAGTCAGTTTCAGATGTGTGAGAAGAGGTGAACTACAGCATTTTCATGTCTGCTGACGTTTTCTGTAACCATTATAAAACACAATTGGGGCCTTAATGTTAATGACCTGTTTGTATAGGAGTTTAATATGTTTTACCATAAATAAGTGTCACATTTGATAGAAAGTTTTAGCAGAGACTGAACTGCAGTGGTGGAGAGAATGAATGAAAAAGTATTTCCCAGATGGGAAGATTAGAGACTTGTCTCTTACGTGTCATAAGTATGTATACTCTCTCAAGAGACATTGCATTTTTTTCTTCTATATTCTCAAGGATTTGGCTCCAGAGAGCTTTTGTAGACAAAAGTGCATGCTTGGAATTTGGCAGGGTAGTTGTTTTCTTTTGCATCTAGTAAAGAGGTTAATTTGTCTGTTACTGCTTCAGAACTCAGTTGTATATTCTGTTGAAGCTTGTTATAAATGGTGATTGCAGATGTAGTCTCTAGTTACCTCTTCTGTTTTATTTGAGTTGCTGTAAGCCATTTAAAATAGAACAGAGGAGAAAAACAGATTTAAGTGTCTGTTTTCAGACATGATGTCTGATATTTTTTCTGACAGGATCCTGGAAGAAGAAGGTACTTTATAGTCATTCATTGATAGGTTAGTGACACAGGTGTTTAATTTAGTTACAGTTATTTTGGATACTTGGAATCTAGAATAATGAGTTCTCCTCTTAGAATTATTTCCATTTAGAAATCTGAATTTTACAATATATTCTTATCATTTCTCCAATATTTTTTAAATTTATGCATGCATACTGTTTGTATTATGTCAAGACAGTTCTCTGAAATTGTTACAAACTGCTCCCAGAATATCTGAAAAACTGGATATAGCCGTATTTAAAAAGTAAGCAAAAATAATATTATTTTATTTATCATTTTACAGTTGGGGAGACTTGAATGTGCAAAAGGACATGTTCAGTGTAAGCACCTATAATACTATAGTTTTCCTAAAATATGTGTAGTAGAAAGTAATTTTAAATTGCAAGTAAGGTATGTTGGATTTTATTAGTGGGAAAAGAGCTGGCAACTACTGTCGTTGTATGCCAGACCTGTCATAAGACTTTCTATTGGAAAGTGGCTCAGAGGTTACTAAATTGTGCCATTTCACATCTCTGGCTCAGAATCTACACTTCGTGACTCTTCAGCTGTTACTTACGTCAAAGAACATTGACATGAAAGAACTGGGTGTTACTTGGAGATTTTCCTTTTATCTGCATCTTTCCTTTGTTAAGGTTCAGGATGCAGTGAACCTCTGTAATGGGAAAATGAACAAAATGTTAACAAATTTTGTCTAAGTTGGACTTGATTGGGTGCTGTTACAGACCTATAAGGATTACCAGAATGGTCATATTAATTGGAAATCATGATTAAACAAACTGTATGGTTCTAAGTAGACTTTGAAAATCTTTCCTAAGAAGTATTCAAAAGACTGATATTATAGATTGTAGTAAACCTTTGCTTGATGTTTATATAACATGTACTGTGATAGTACCTAATAGTTACTAAAACCATTATTGTAGGTAGAATGGAAAATGTACATGAAACAATCACAGCTCACAATTTTAGCTGTACCTCCTTATAAAATGGATGTTTTGTTTAATGTTGCCAAACTAGTTTTTGAATGTAAAATTGAAACAGTAGCTACAAAAGACTAAGCAGATGTTTAATTTTATGTATGTTTAATTTTGTGTGTGTGAGTAATGCTGGTTATTTGAATTGGGATAGTCAGCTGCATAAAATTAAATGAGTGTTGCAATACTTTGCTGGTTCAGGAATTGGGTATACCAAGGAAAAATATTTGTACATTCAGGCAGCAGATTAGGAAGAAGCTTTGCACGTATGAGAAATATTTATTCCTTGGCAGCAGAGAGGGGTTTGACTAAAACTTGTGAAAATAGAAAGTTGAATTCATTGCTTGAGGCAATTTTCAAAACATCACAGCTTAGTGCAAAGTCAACAGTACACTAAAGAATTGCACACCCCGCATCACCCTTTGCATTATGTGATGCATGTTCCTCGTAAGGAGGAAAATAATGGAAAACACAAAATTTCTTTGCTAGACATAAATGGTCAGTCACCCAGTAATATATGAAGATATTTCACTTTTTGACCTACTTAAGTACTGACTTCCATTTCAAAGATGCATGAAGCTGTGTCTCTTTGCATTTTGAAATAATTTATGTCTTGTTACTGTTGAATTTTTTCAATGACTTCTTAACAGTTCATTTTACAGTCATATTAACTGCACCAACCAGAGATCTGTTTCCACGAGTACTGTCTTCTTCCTTCAAGTAATGAAGTACCTGTTATTTGCTGGAAATCACCTGAAGTACAATCTAATTAGTGTGTTAAATGCCAGGTGATTAGGAGAGTCTGTAGCCAAATTTAATTGACAGTGAAACTTGGATAGTTGCATTCAGTTTTTGTGACATAGTTAAAAATAAGGGTAATACATAAATCTACAATATACAGTACTTAAATGCAGGGATGCAAACAAATGTGGGGTTTGCTTAGGGTTTTTTATTGTATTAGTCTTAAAACTGCAATCTGAAGCACCTAATAATATATTTAAGGTGTTTTCTGCACCGTTCAGTAGGGAGTACTTTTGTAATTCTAATTCATAGCTGTGGTGTTTCATTTTTTAGCAACAAGTTTTTTATAGTATGTGTATTTTTTGCAACAGTAGGGTATATGGCAGCCATCTGCAACTCAGACTTTTACTAAAATAGTAGGGTATATTTTTACTTTTCTTTAGTATTTAAAAATCTTTGGATCTTCTTTGAAGAATTCTCTGCTTCTCATGCGTAGTGTGTGTGCAGTTAAAATCACTGAATACTCAAGGATTTTATATAACTATCTTTCCTTGCTGGGAGCGTACTCAGTTCATTATTTTAAATAATGAAAAGGGAGGATATGGCAGATCTTGCTTCCTCTTAAATGAAGGTAGCTTTTCTTCTGGAGTGAGACTGAGCAATATTTTACAGAGGAGGTCATCTGCAGGTACAGCAGCCCGTAGCAGAGAGACTTTGAAGAATGAGAGTGAGTAAGGGACAGCAGAGAGATCAGTTCTGTGTGCAGATCATTACTAATCTTGTCTCTGTTCCATTGTTCTAGAGCTGATAGATATCACATGTACCCTGCTACTGCTGAACCCCGACTTCACCACTGCTTGGAATGTGAGGTACGTTGCCCTCAGAAAATGCGATCAGAAAGACCTGCACCTTACACTAGTCAGCTGAGAGCTTTGTTTCAAGTGGTAGTTGGTGACACAGCAAGAACTTGTCAGCTAAGAAGTGCTAAAGGAATGTTAAAAATCTCTTCTTTCCTGTGTATTGCAGATAGTTTAAGACTGCTCTTTTTTGGGTTTTGTTGGGTTGGTTGGTTGGTTTGTTTGTTTGTGAGGGCTTTTTGTTGATTTGGGTTCGGGTTTTTTTGAGGGGGGGGTTGGTTTTGGGGTTTTGTTTTTTTTTGTAGTGCAGGCTAAAGATTACAGTGCATATGAAGGCACATGTTTGCACCACATTTTCAGGGTGTATAACTCCCACTGAACTACCGTTCCACTTTAATGAGTTAATGAGGGTAGTGCTCAACTGATGTCTGCTGTATGTATTCACTATTTTCATTTTTACCCCTCTGTGAGTTCTTTCATGTTCCAGCTCAGTCTCCTGCCACTACCAGTGCAGGCTATCATAGCAGAGGAGACTTCTGTAGCTACACTGCAGGAGAAGGGGGGAAGGTGTCTGCCCTTTATTTCAAACACATTTCCCCCCTCCCCTCTCCTTTCTTGTACCTGTTGAACTTGACCAGGGAGCATGATGGTGGAGGAATAGGAATTTACCTTCTTGCTCTTCAGGAAACGCAGAAACAACAGTTCCTTACAACTTTGTAATGTTATGACTTTTCTGTAAATCTCAGAGTTGGAGGAATAATCTCTTTCTGCTGTCTACGTAAGACTAGAGTCCTAAAGCTATTGTTTCAGGAGGGCTGGAGGGCTCACAAAATTATGATAGTCTCTGAGAATGCATTCATGGAAAACAGGCCTTCTGTAGTTAAGGTGCACTGTTGCAGTTGGTGCATTAACAAAATTACCTAGAAAGATGATGGCTGCATGTAGTTGTCAGCCCTAGTTATGGCAAATCCAGCTTTTTCTTTTTTCTTCTTGTACTGCTGAAGTAGTTCTGAAGGATTCTGTTGTGATCTGTATCTTTCCTAGCATCTCTGGTCTGAAAAAGGGGGATGAATATGATAGCAAAGGGTTTACTGTCATGAAAATGTATAGCTTGAGAGTGTTCGAGTGATAAAATGGAATTAGGAACTTGTATAAGTACAAGATATTACAGTAATCTAATCTTATTATACTAATAATTGATTTCTGGTTTATGTTTTGTGGGATTTTTTTTATTGCAGATGTATTCATCCTTATCAGTCTGGGTGTTTTTTTCTGCCTGACAGCTGAGTTAGCTTTTATGGGCATGAGAAGAGTAGTTCAAAGCTGTGAGTGGAATTAAAAGTGTTAAGGAATACGGATAAGGATTGTTTTCTCTTTTGTGATGTTTATAATTTATCAAAATATACAATTACTACAGAAGGGAGCCTTACTCCCCAAATTTCTGACTAGTGATCTACCAATCAGTATGTCTTTAAAGCTGTGTTAAGCATCCAGGGAGGAGTACTTGTTGCACAAGCCAGTCAGCTTCTCTGGAGGTTGCCAGCGAGCCTGCTCTCACCAAGGGGCCAGTTTGCTAAATCTGACCCTACATTGTTTTAGGCTTCTGCTGGAAGTTTGATCTTTTGAAGGAATAGGCACTTTAGTTACATTGACATACGTTTCAGCTTCTCTGTGAAGTTACAGGTCAAGCTAGCCACATGTGTTGCATAATCAGTCACAGAGAACAGACTATGTTCTGTACAGATGCTGGTGATAAATCCTTATTCTGAGGTAGTCCGAACTGAGAACTAATTGTATGAGATTTGCACTCTGCTTACAGAACATGATGGATCTGTTGTGGGGTGATAGGTTTCTTGTTGCTCAGAGGATGTTTGTCATGCCAAATTCATCTTGCATTCTCCATACACAAATTCACTGCTTTATTTTAAGGGGAAAAAATCATCATAGATGCTAAGTAGCCTGAAAAATAAAAAGTATTCTAATTGTTTACTGAATATCAGCCCTGCACACAGTGTGTTTCTTATAATTTATTGACTCTTTCATTTTAGACTGAGATAATTATCCCTTTTTATGTGTTGAATTCTGCTGAGAGGCTCAGAGATAGGGGTTGACTCAGTAGCACTGACATTGAAGATCGAGGAAGAGAGAGAAATGGAAATCCTATGCTAGGGAAGGACACAGGACTTGGCAGAGCTAAGTCAGAAGACTAAAATGGTGTTGTGGAAGACAAATGAGCATTTCAGCTCAGCTGACAATCACAGAAAGCTGTGTCTGGTTAATGAAGCACAGGAGAACACAGAACTTTAAACCTATGATCTAGGCTAGCTACTCTACTTTGACTTTGGAGCTATTCTGTCTGAACAATTGTAATGTGCCTACTATATAGGTTTTTTTTCTAATTTATTTGTTTAAATCAGAAGTGACTGGGATGTTACAGAAGGGCAGCAGCTATAAACTAAGCCCTGAGACCTGAGCAAGAGGTAATTCTATGGCAGAGGAAAACATGCTAAAGAATAGATGTGTCCCTTCCTAGGACTGAGAGAGAAACCCCTGTTACATTGAATAGGATAAGGGGTGTCTCCAGCTGTTAACCCTAAATTCAATTATCCTGTGTTTTTAGAAGTTGAAAAGTCTTGAAAGTTAAAATGACCAAAATTTTTATGGAAGTGGTTGTAAAGGAATTGTCATAAATGCCTTTGTTCTTCGTGTTATACTTCCTGGCATGTACAATTGATGAAAAGACAATTCTGAAAAGTCAAGACCCTCTGAAAAGTCAAACATACTGCTATCAGATATGAATGGCTTCAGAGGTGTCAGCATAACGCAGGTCAAAATGATTCCAAATTATCTAATGTGGGGGCTATAATCCTTAAGGCTGGAACATTATCTATGATCCACATGGCAAGGAAGTGAGCTAGAAGTTATATATCCCAGGTTGGATAGTAACTGAAAGAGCTTAGAGGAGGTTTATGTGGGAGTGCATGGTACTTCACTTGTACTGTGCTTGCAGTCCTTTGTGAATGGGAGAATCTCTCATTTGAAAATAAATACAGCTAAAAACAGCTTTTCTACTACAGCAGTGAAGGTGGATCTTGTCTGTACTGCTCCTCAACTTTGCAAAAGAGGAAGTTTCCTTTAAAAGTGTGTAAGTGCAAGCCTATTTACTTACAGTGAATGTTTTAATATAGAAAGAGCAATTTCTTCGCTGGAAGTTTGCAGGTTTTGGGAAGTATGTGGCCTGATAATCTAAATCTCTGTTAAATATGTACATGTATTTATTTTAAGTATCAGATTGATCTCAGCTGTATTTTCATTCTCTGTGTGTGATAAGTAATTTTTACCGAAACATCACCTTTTGCATTGCAGTAATGAGGCAGTTGTTCCACCTGCTCCAGTGCTGACTCTGAATCTTTCTTTTATCTGCTTTCCAAAAGTGAGTGCACTGGCACAGAACGGTCTGGTCAGTCTGCCACTTCTGGTTGGTATATCTGAGCTGCCTGTTAAAAACCGGCTGAAAGCATCCAATCTGAAGCATGCTGGAACCTGGCTGAGATAAAAATAAATGTCCCAGAAGCAAAACTTCTGATAAGGATTTATACATTTCCTGACTCTGCTTCAATTTTAAGTAATATTTGCTCACTGTTAGTGTTGCAACCATTAGCTTCTGATGGTGGTTGTAAGATTCAATTATAGCAACACAAAGCCAAAGTACCAGATGGAGTCAGTTTCCTACTGAAACTACCAAGTCAGACAGAAAATATGTACTCACAGAAAGGATATATGTCATTTTGTTTGTGAGGTTCAGACGATAACTTTGTGTTCTGTGACAGACTGCAGAGAAGTTTTGTCTTCTTATTTGATAGCAGATCTTTACAGAATATGTTTTCTCCTATCCCACTGGGGTCTTTTGGTCAGAAAGTTGATAATCTGCTCCTCACTTACTGGAGGCATGCCTATCATGATGAATCAGAAATTATTACCAAAACCCAAACCTGTGCCGAAATTACTGCTGCTTTTTGCACTCTCCATTTTCAACTGTGACTTTCGCAGGTCCTGGGGAATGTGTGTTTTCTTTCTGCAGATAGTAGCTTTGGAAGTTACTGTGTCTTTACTTCAAGGCTGCTACCTACCAGATTGAAGAATAAGATGTGAAGAATAGTGCCCTTGAAGTAACCAGAGATGGGGTGATCTCTACAAACATGCTCAGAACAGGCAAGAAGAGTTACAAAGCTAGGAAGAAGAGGGTGAGGGGCAGGGAATTCTGTGTAAAGAGGATGAGAAGGCCATGTAGAGATTTTCATTTAGTTGTGTCTTTTGGAAGTGCTTTGGGAAGGGTTGTGTTGGAGAAATGTTATGTCTTGTCAGGGTAATTTTTTTTTTTTTAACCAGAGATTGTTTTACATGTAAGTTAACTCAGCAATTTCAGCCTTTTTGTTAAGTTTGTAAAACAACCTATGCACAGAGAATATTTCCTTTTTCTTTATAAATTTAGGGAACTTTGACACTGTATCTTGAAACAGTATTTAAAAACTAAAAGTAAGCGTGGAGAAGTCCTATGTATAAGAGTCTTTTCAGATATACACAATGATCTAAGGGTTAATTTCAAGAAGGGATGTTTATTCATGTATGTAACCCTACTGGTAGTTGACTCTGTGATTTCTGGGTAGGTTTGAGAACTTATGCGATGTATGTTCACAGTAGGATTGAATTCTTTGTGCACATATGTATAGTACAGTGGAATGGATTAATTGCACTAAAGGGTTTTTAAACTCGTGTAGCTTGACAGTGAAGTTCTGTTATGATACAAAGGAAATGCCATGCAATTTGTTATTGAGATTTGTGTTCTGTTTTCAGGTTACTACTTTCATTCACACAGATTTATTTTATCTTTTGTAGGAAAGAATTAATACTGTCTGGCACTTTAAATCCACTTAAAGATTTGCATCTTGGAAAACTGGCGTTGACCAAGTTTCCAAAGAGTCCAGAAACATGGATTCATAGGTTGGTTTCCCTTGCCTTCTATTGATTCTTCAAATATTTTTCTTCAAAGGGTTTTTTTGTTTCCTATTCTTGGGTTAAGGAGAGTCACAGATGCAGGAGGATGTCTAGAAATATATCATATTCTTTGAACCAGTCATTGCAGAATACTGTGCTTTGGCTTTTGAAGCTACATGTCTATATTCTACACTTAGAACTGAAATCATAGGTACCTTTTCCACTGTGTACTTTTTAAATAAGGTTTGGAGGTGGGATAAATTTCCCTAGAGATTTATCATGTCTTGCAGCACCTAAAATTCTCAGCCTGAAAATTCTGATTCCATCAATAGTAAGTATTTGAGCACTGTAGGTTTTTCCTTTCCCTCCCAACTTGCCACTATATTGCTTGTCTACAGATAGTTCCGAAAGCAAAGTCTCTGTTAAAGCCAATATTTATAACCAAAGCTGGGTTCGTTTCCATTTCAGTACTGGCCTTTTTGGTTTGGTGAATTTATTTCTACAGTTTCTAACTTAAGCCAAATTGATCAGTCACCACTAGTGGACATTAAAATAATGGATCACATGTTTGGAAAATCTAATGTCAGAATTGTTGAAATGCACCACCTCAGTCATGACTGACTGTAAAATGCCTGTAGCGGAGCCAGGTGTAGTATAGATCCATTGCTTAACTTTAAAACACAAAACCACAGAACTTTGTATGTATGTGATCTTTTTTTCATGATAGAAATAAAAAGATAGGTCATCCTTTTATAGACAGCCCTAAAGAGATTTAAATGTAATACATTAGGAACCAGCTTGCAATGTTTGTGATTAACATGTCCAGCATTAGGGCAGCTGTAAAGTTGATACTCCATTAGGGGGTTCATACTCTATAAAGAACATAACAAAACTTACTACATGAGAATTTTTGGAAGGGGAAGTTGTTGGTAAACTGTTCTTTGTCAGTGCATGCATGAGGTTAAAATTCTCAAAGTAAACTTAGAAAGCAATAAGTGGAATATTCTGAGGAGTTTCATTGATACAGCAAAAACATCGATACAGCAACAACAATAATGAATTTCTGTGGTGTTGGTTTTTAATTTTGATGTTCAACTTCTTTTCATCATCCTCATGCTACTGATTTGTGGCTTTGAAGCAAAACTATATAGTTATAATAGGAAAAAATCTTGCAGTTTGTTATAGTTTACTTTTTCTACGTGGTAGCTAACACTGGAAAAAGAAGATTTTTTGCATTTTAATAGTTCTGAACCTGGTGCCATCCATATAATTATGATGATCAATGTGTTTTTATCAAACAAGTCAGAATGTTTGGTTCTTTATTTGTGTTTCAGAAATAATTAAAAAATCTCTCTATAATTTCCATGCACACTTAAATTGAGGATATTTTAATAGTGTCATAATTTGTTGTTCTTTCTTTTATTTGCCTACATCAGAAAAGTATATTTGAGGATAATTGTACAGATGTTTGGCTTGGATTTGGATATGCTGACCATGACTGATACATGTTAGAAAATCAGATTAAAAAAAAATGTTTTTCTGCATCAGCATAATAACTAATTTGGGATTTTCTGTTCTCTCATGTTATTGAATCTCAGACAGAAGATGCAAAAACCTATAAAGGGGCTACGAATAAAATTCAGTAAAATGTATGCACATTATTATTTCTTATACATGGCAGATACACTCACTAAAGATGTCAAAATACCTGTCATTCATTTTGTCAGATGATCTCCTGCTATATATTTTAGGGGGTTCTTGTGCATATACAGTCAGTATATAAATTGACTGTGCTGTTGTCCCTTAACAATCCTTTGTTTGTTTGCAGTAATTCCAGGAACTGTAAGAGCAATAGGAACAAAAGTGAAAGTGACTCCAAGTTAGTTGGAGGAAATTTTGCTTAAAACCCAAAGAATACCATGATATTCTACAGGTTCCAAAAATATATTTTAAATCTTCTGAGGTTGTAGTTGCATTGTCTAGAAAGTAGCTCTAATTAAATTTTATTTTTTTGTGATATTGTAGCCACAGAGCCCATAAAGTGTGTATTTTTTCCTCTCTCTCTCCTGCATATATAATTTATCAGAATTCCTTGTTTTATAAAACATGCTCATTTTAAGAAACTGAAATAATTACAGAGTTGAAGTAATATGTCTTTGTGGTTTTACTCAGAAGTTGATATTAATGAAATAATACCTATCTTTTGTTAAAAGAGTGACTATGCTCATTGAGATTTTCTGCCTAGACTATTTTTGAATTTTCTATTTATTGCATACCTCTGGACTGAAGTAAAAAAATACTAAGAGGTGGTGTTTGGATCAAAGACATTTTTAAAAATCAAAAATTTAGTCTTCAAAATTACTGCATTTCCTAAAATACTGTTATACAACTGACAGAGCATGGTTTGCTTGGCTGGACGTGTTTATTTAAAACACATGGTGTACATGAAGAAAGTGTTCAAACACTGCTTGTAATTTTCTTCTGAGAGTTTAAAATTGCATTCTTATAAATTATCTTTAATATTGTCTTCCAATACTTTGTCTTTTTTTGATAATTGAGAGGAAAAGATACTATGTATATGAAACCTACCAGTGAACAAGTATATTATGTTTTCAAATGAGAGAAAAAGCAGATGAAGTAACCATTTTTTTAATACAGTGGTTGGCTTATCTATTTTTTTATATATATGCTTATATTTAATTTTATATATGGCTTGTAAAATAGAATTCTCTCTGTAAAGAAAATTATTTTATTAGTTCTATTTTATTTATTGATTTCTTTTAGCAAGGAGTGACACCTTTTTGAAAGCAGCAATTCATAGGTTTTGGAACTGATGTGAGTCAGTACAAACCAGGATAACCTTTGTGTCTCAGACTAGAGGATGTCCATCTCTCCAGAGCATTCCACGTTGGACCTTTGCAATTCCATTATCATGGGCTGCTCTGTGGAAGTTTACACATCTGTAATCCATTTTTGTAGGACCCTTTTGTGTATGAGCTGCAGATGCAGCATTGAGGTTGGCTCTAAAAAAACTGCTAAAACTCTGTCCAGAGTAAAATGAAAGCCCAAAACACCTAGGAATCTGTACTTGTCTCAGACACATGAAACCAAATATGTGTAATTCATCAGTAAAAACACTTGTTTTGCTTATACCTATAGCCCTTGAAACCATAAGCCTTTTAGACTTTGCTACTGCTGGTGATATACAGAAAGAAATTTTGTTGCAGTGTACAGTACTGCCAGATGTTTGAGATACTAAGCAGAGTTAATTTTTTATTAAATCACTTTCTTATATCTCACTTTGGATACTTCATTTTAGTGCTATGCAAGACTTTTAAAGAGGAGCTCATTAGAAATCTCATGCACACACTGCTTGCACTCTTTCATAAATTTGCTGTTTCCTTCTGTTTTATTTTGGTATGCTGTAAGTAGCCATGGTCACTTGGGGTGAGCAAACTGGTACAGCTGAGTTGGAGTGTGATGTTCATGTCACAGCTTTTAGTATGGCAAGTGTTGAGATGGTTGTTTACCACTCATTCATTATGTAGCTCCAGTGTAGTTCAGAGGATAGAAATATTGGAAGGATTTGATTTATGCCAATGGAAAACTATTTTTTTCTCTTAAAATTGCTCTCTCACCATTAACACTTTACATTGTTTAACCAGACGATGGGTGCTGCAACAACTAATTCAGGAAAACTCCTTGCCCAGTCTTGCAACTAAAGGAAACTTGGGAGCAGCACCCGCAGAGAGAATTCACCGACTAGTGCAGGAGGAAATGAATGTCTGCTCCGAAGCTGCTGGGAGGTATCCAAGCAACTACAATGCCTGGTCCCATCGCATCTGGGTTTTACAGCATTTGGCAAAGCTCGCTGTCAAGGTATAATACAGTAGTGAATAAAGTCTTGAATTGTCTTATCCAGAAAACCCAAATACTGTTTTGCTAAGCAGATTGTGTAACATGAATGAAGAGTATCAGGTGAAGTTGTCGCAGGTAGCTAAGAATGTTTTAAGAAAGTGGGCAAAATACTGCAGTGAGTATGTTTTGCATTTTTCTTGCCAGTATAAGCAGGTTCTGCTCAGCAGAAATACACATTTTTCTTGCCTGTGTACAAAGTTGTGTTTCTCTCTTAGTAATTGGTGCTAATGTATGTGTGGGAAGAGTATAGATGGGGCTGTGAGCCAAAGTAAGGAACGGGCAACTCTAATTCTTCCAGCACTAGTATTGAAATTCCTAGTAGAGAAAAAAATTAATACCTAACAGATATAATTTTGATCATATAATATTGTTTTCTTACTCTTGTTCACCTTACCTTTGGTTTCAGAATATTGAAGGACCAGGTAAAGACAGCAGGAATTTTGGAGAAAACGTAACAGTGCTTGTAACTAATTTCTTCAGCTCCAGCAGTATTTTTTGACATCGTTTACGCTGGGAGCTGATTAAACTGTTTCAGGGACAGCAGGAACATTTTATGCAATGTTGAATATTTTGCTTCTATAACATTAAGACCTGCAGCAAATTGAATTAGTGATGTGATCTAAAATTATGTAGGCAGTTTTGTAATACTGTGTTTTCTAAGTTATGTGACTGCTTTATAAATATTAGGTTAATACAGTAATGCATCATTCACTTTTAACAGCAGCTGCTACATTTTGCCAAATAGGGTGGTAAGGGTGGAATTTACAGGATATTGTTGACTCAATATAGCCATTCTTTTTATGTCCATTGCAGAGTCAGGGCAGAATTTGGACTCATCTGCCTAGCAAGTTTATATAAAAAGGTGGTTTTCAGAAAACTCAGAAGAATTGCAGGATTGATATAGAGTGGAGGTTAGAAGTTAGGGTTAGAAGTCTATATTAATAGGAAACAGGAACTTTAATATCTTTACTAGCTTACTAAAAGATGAGAGGAACTAGCACCGTTAAAGAAAATTAAAGTAATTTTATGCCTTAAAACAAACAATAAGCTAACACGTGTTCTAAACAGCTCCGTGTTCATTATACTGGTAACTGTAGTCTGAGCATCAGGATAACACCTTGAGTGCTCTTTGCATGTGCTACTCCTTATTAATTTAATCAAAGAGAAATAATTACGCTGTAATAGAAATAACTCTTTGCAGAACTGGAATTATTCTGGTGAGTTTATTCATTGTCAGTTGTGAGTGCTTTTCATGACAAATCACAGAGATGCCTGTGAAGGAAGTATTTTAATTAAATTTGTTTGGTCATTCCAAAGTTGATTTGCATTGCCTGCCATCCCAGTCCCCCTGTTAGTCTGTTTTTTCAGAATGAAGTCTGTGGAAGTGGTACTTTTGTCTAAAATTGTCCATCTGATTTTTGTTACCTCTGGCAAAATTTCACTGGTGCTGTTGTTCCTCCACCAGTGTGTTTAATCTGTTGGGAAGTCTCCATGTTGGCTCTAGGTTTTTTCAATGCACACCACGAATGCATCTCTTCAGATGGCCTAGCAGAAGATGTTTGGGATACAGGAAAATTAGGAAAAAGTGTGGAACATAAAAGACAGCTAGAAACTTGAGATAAAATTTGTGTCTAGGTAACTTTAAGAGGAAGAATTATGCAGTGATTATGTGCAAGATGTGATACAAGGGAAAAAGCAAATAAGGAGTGCAGGGAAATAGCAGGCATTACAGATTTTCACAAAAATATGCAGGTTCATAGAATCACAGAATGGTTTGGCTTGGGAGGGACTTCGTCTTGTTCCAACTGCCCTGCCATGTGCAAGGATGCCTCTCACTAGATGAGGTTGCTCAGGGCCCCATCCAGCCTGGCCTTGAGTACTTCAATGGATGGGGCATCCACAGCCTCTCTTGGGCAACCTGTTTCAGTGCCTTACCACCCTCACAGTAAAGAATTTCTTAGTAATATCTAGTCTAAATCTGCCCTCTTTCATTAACCATTACCTCTTGTTCATTCACCATCTATCTACTACATAAAAAGTCCCTCTTCCTTCTTTTTGTAAGTCCCCTTAAGGTACTGAAAGGCCACAGTGAGGTCACCCCAGAGCCTTTTCTTGTCCAGACTGAGCAACCCCAGGTTTCTCAGCCTGTCCTAAGAGGAGAGATGCTCCAGTCCTCCGAGCATCTTTGTCACCCTTCTCTGGACCTGCCCCAATAGGTCCACATCTTTATGCTGGTGACCCTAAAGCTGGATGCAATGTTCCAGGTGGGATCTCACCAGAGTGGAGCAGAGGGGCAGAATCCCCTCTCTCAACCTGCTTGCCATGCTGCTTTTGATGCAGCCCAGGATGCAGTTGGTTTTCTAAGCTGCAAGTGGGCATTGCTGGCTCTTGTCCCACTTTTCATCTGTGAGAACACTCAAGTCCTTTTCAGCAGGACTGTTCTCATTCAATTCTGTCTGTGCTCACATCTGGGATTACTCCAGCCTGGGTGCAGTACCTTGCACTTGGATTTGTTGTACTCATGAGCCCATTTCTCAGGTTTGTCCATATCTCCCTATCTTACCATCCCATCCTTCTGTTGTGTCAACTGTGCAGCTCAGCTTTGTGTCATCTGCAAATGTGCTGAGGGTGCACTTAATCCCACTGTGTTTGTTATTGATGAAGATACTCAAGAGCAGCAGTCCCAAGGCAGAGCCCTGAGGGACTCATCACCAGTCTCCACCTGGACTTAGAGCCACTGGCCACACCCTTCTGGCTGCATCCATCTAGCCAGTTCCTTACCCACTGACTAGACCTTCCATCAAATCTGTCTTCTCAAATTTGGAGATAAGGGTGTCATGTGGAACCCGTACTAAACACCTTGCACATCTAGATAGTTGACATCTCTTGGTCTTCTCTTGTTCACCACTGCTGTTACTCCATCATAGAAGGCCACCAAATCGGACACTGGCTTAGTAGCATCAACCAGTTGCCTCAGAACTCTGTAATGTGGATCTCCAGATCCCGTATTACTTGTGGCTGTTCTGCTTCCTCAGGTGGTTCTGAATGCGCTCTTTGCTTGTAGTGGAAGGGACTTCACTCCTCCCCACATGAATCTAGAGGATCAGGGACTTGAGAGAAGTGGGAGGCCTGACTGCCAGTGGAGACTGAGATGAAGAAATCAGTAGAAGCTCTTCATCTTTCTCTGTATCAGTTGCGACCAATTCAGCCTTCTTGCTTATCAGGGAGCATACATTCTGCTTGGTCTTTTTTTTCTGACCTGTGTACTTACACAACCCGTTCTTCTTTGTTGCACCTCTTGCCAAGTCCTGTTCCAGCTTTGCCTTGGCTTTCCTGACCCCATCCCTACACACCCTACACCCCATCCCTACACATATGGAATGTTTACTTGCATGGTGTCTCATGTTGCACTTTCAGCAATTTCTGAGTTAGAATATCTGAAAAAATTCACTGAGATGCAAGACTGGAACTGTACTGAAAAATTGGCAGATAAAACAGTCACTGATTCTATGGCCATTTAGTTCTTGCAAGGTTGCCAGAAATTAAGGAGTACCTGTGTTATTTAGGGTCATATTTCTGCTCTAATACAAGCTCGACCTGCAGTTTGAGGTGTACAAGGAAGCAGAGGCCAAGAAACATGAATTGTATGTTGTATTATCATTTAATTATGACTTTTAAAAACAGATGTATTGTTAATGAAGCTGTTGGCCTGCTTTGGAGGATTTCAAGAGGTAGGCTGTTTAGTAGGATTTTGATTGTTTTTCTTGTGGTGTTTGATAATCCTAATGCTACTACAGACTGAATATCAGCTCAATCTCTGGGAAAAAGATTTAGAATGCTAGAGGAGAAGGTTTTAGCTCAGTAGGAAGATTTTCTCATAAGAATATAGATGTTTCTTCTTTCTTATGCTAGACAGTCAAAAACATTGTCTTCTTTCAATACATAAATTTCAATTTGTTCTAGCTGCAGAATTTGAATGGCATTAGCAAGTTTATGTTGGGTTTGAATAGCATTCATTAATATCGGTCAAGGATTTGTCAAGAATAGATTGTTTGAAACTAATCTAATCTTTCTCATACTAGAGTATTTGCCTTTGAAAGCCTGATTTCAGCTTTCTCACATGACTGTACAGTTAGTTAGTAGGGTTAGATCATAGGCTCCAGATACCTTCTAAAAGGTGGCTGCATAATTAGGTAGAGGACCTGGGTAAGAGAATGGTAGAGGTATAGTCTTAAAATTCATGCACACTGTGTTGTTTCAGAGAAATCATGCAGATAGAAAAATAGCATGTAGTTCAGCAATGACTGACAAACTTTTCTGTTTTCTTTAGTTTGGAATACTCAATTTCATAATTATGGGATGGAGAGCAAGCAATCAAGTGGCGGGGTAATTGGCATGAGGAAACACTTCTCTTTTGTGGTGCCCAGAAGACAACATGTCCACAAGACATGAAGTAGTTTTTCTTGTAGACATCCCCAGTAAGGCCATAGCTTTTTCTTAGATGACTAGGTCTCCAAGGTATTAGTTTCTGTGACTTGACATTGCTATATTTATCTGGTTATCCGTAAAAATTTGTTTCCCCAGTTCCTTTTCATTTGCCTGTTGTCCCAGACCAGGGAGGAAGTTATGGTCTCCAGTTTATGGTTGGAAAAGAACCTCTAAAAGAACCAAGCAAAGAGTCAGGGATAGTGTAAGAGAGAGTGCAGACCCAGAGGTCAAGACAAAGGTCACTGAGCACACATGTCCTGTTCTGGGTGAGGCTGCCACTTCCATGGTAGCCAGCTCACCACCAGAGGTAGGAAAGAGATTGTCAAGAGTGGGATGGAAGGAGATTTCATGCAGTTTCCTCTTTATTCACAGAACAGTGGCAAAGGGCTTGTACAAGGGCTTGTACCAATAGAGATGGAAAGGGAGAAAGATGGCTTTGTAGGAAAGCGCTAAGCAAAGCATACAGTGCTAAGAAAGAACCTCTTGGAACTCAGACATTAACTGGCTTTTTCTTTTACTTCCAGTTGTGAAGCATCTTGCACTGATACTCTGAGGTTACTAGATAGGAGGCTCTGTTTTTTGTAGATCTCAACAAGTTTTAATGGCAATCTTCTGTGTTGCTTTTTTGAAAGAGGTAATCTGGTTCTGATAAGGAGTGATGCTGGGAATAATTTTGTTGCATTTGTACAGGGAGTTATAATGTGTAATGAAGATGTTCCCCTGTAAATTTGTAGCTTATAAATATTTCACATAAATGATTTGGATTCTTCCAAGGTCTCAGTTGAGTATAAATGTGTGTCTATCACTGCTGAATAAAGGCGGATCTGATTTTTCTAAGCCTTACATTGTTCTTAATAGACTCATAAATTTTAAAGTTCGGAAGTTTAAAATACTAAGCTCAGTTCTGTTGAGAAGGAAAAAGCTGATATTAATGGTTTAAAGTGCAAATCTGGACACGGGTTTTTAGCCCCTTTAAGAAAACTGTGTGTGGACTGTTACTTAATACTTCATTTGAGATTGCTGATGTGTAAAAGGAAGGTAATGCTAGTATCCTTTGTCAAGATTTAGAAAAACATGTTGACTGTCTTGGGTAGAAGACACTGTTTGCATTGTATTTGCTCCAATTTCTTTTAGAACACATGCCCCCAAAAGAGCTGTATCACTGGCCTTGTATGTTTCCATGGTTTTCTTTGTGGGAGGGTGTGGCTTTTGGGCTGCAGTATCAAAAAGGAAGACTTCTTCCTATGAAACTTGTTTTGCATCAGCTGGTCTTGGTAAGTGACGTAGGTAGCTTAGAAAAAAGAGATTAAAAGCAAGAGTATATCAGTAAGATTATATTCAAAGTCTTTAGAAGTGAATGAAAAAGGTAGTTTTGGTATCTTTGGATAGTTTGAGCTCCAGAGGAGAAGCAGTGTAAGTAAAGAGGTGTTAATGCCTGTAAAAAAAACACCAAACCACTGGCTCTAACAGAGAAAGCAAAGTAAAAGAAGCTTTGTCTGGTAGCCAAACTTTGATTTCTCTCCAGAAATTAATTGTGAATGTTTAAAAGCACTCAGAATTATGAGTTAATTCATAGGAGCCAGCAATATTAAAAACAGAGCTGCAGTTGGCATTTAAGTATTTTCTAGAGTTGTTGTGAAAGCCTTTCTAGGGGTTCTTCAGTAGTAAAATAAAGCAACCTGATTATGGACAAATAGTTTTTATTTCACAGGTCCTAGGACTTTAAACATAATGTTATGGTTGACATTCTGTCATGGAAAATGAAGGTGTAAATTAAATTTGGGTTTTATACTTTTTAAGCAACTCACCCACCTTCTGACATCCACAATCCACTGGATAAAAAGTAAAGTTCTTAAACCTAATAGCACTGTAGTTTCTCCCTTCTCTAAATAGTATTTATTGCTAACCATTCTCAGATTCTTAAACCACTTCTTATTTCATATCATAAGTGGTTTGGGTTTTTTCCCAGTCAGCCTGTGGGCAGCTTTCTGAAAAACCTGCCTTTTCAGGGTTTCGAAGAAGTATTAATTTGTTTTCTGCTGTGATGCCAAGAGACTTTTTAGCACACTGTGGAAAAGGCTCAGTGATATTTAATTTTTCTTTGTGTTCTTAAACCATTACCACAGTGGCTGAAATCCCCAGAGAAGAGGTTACCTTAATACAGAAGCAGTGGTCCTAAGTTCCTTCTTTATACTGGTTGATAACTGTCACTGCATTTTGTTTCAGGTTCTCCTTGATGAACTTTCATCCACTAAATATTGGGTATCCATGCATGTCTCGGACCATAGTGGATTTCATTACCGACAGTTCTTACTCAATTCCTTGATACGCAGAACACTGACTGACAGTAACATACTGGTACAAAATCAAATGGTAAATGAACAAAACCCTACCCTTCAGAAGGGGGAAGAGAGTGCAGGGACAGAAGCTGCCTGTGCAGAGGAGCAAAGCATGGATCTCCCCCGCCGTTTAGATGAGGAGATGGAGCTCTGCACTGAGCTGATTGATAATTACCCAGGGCATGAAACCTTGTGGTGTCATAGGTAAGAGAATTTGATTAAAAGAGTTTCCTTCTGATTTGTGGGTGATTCTTCATGTGATATTTCCAAACAAATTGTTCTGTTTTTAGAAAGTACCACTCAGTAAAAGATTTTTAAGCTACTGTGTATTAAGCATTTGGAAAATGTTCAAGAGCATAATCAGAACTAATGCTTGGGAAGTTTGATTTGGTTTAAATATCTTGTGGTGTAAGCGCCACTTGTTCCTATAATTTGTACAAGACACACACAATGCTGTTAATGAGCCTCCTCACACTTCAAATGTTTAAACAACAAAAAATGAGCAAAGTGTAGACAGAAGACTGGCTGCATAAAACTTCTGCTTTACTAGGTGGGTGCAGGTTCCTGACTAGGTAACAGTAGATTTGCCAAAGTGACATGGAGCCCTTTCTAGTAGAGCATGAGCAGATTTGTGTCTTGGAGGGAAATCTAGTGGGATGGCAAATGAATTGAAACAGTTCAGCAGCAACAGCAGGTTATTTTTGGTGCATGACTTTCTTTTTTTTTCTCCTTATTTTCTTTTCCTTTGTAGAAGGTGTGTATTCTACCTTCAACATCACTTAAGCAACAAACTTCCCCTCCTGAGTGCAGTGGTATCATCTGTGGACAGCAGTGATGAAACTCTGAATAATTCCCACCACGGTCCTGCAACAAGTCACATGGCACAAGCTATGGATGTTGATGGTTTGAATGAATCCACCAGCAAACAAGGTTATACCCAAGAAACAAAACGCCTGAAGCGTGCTCCTGTGCAGGACTCTCTTGGTCCAGAAATGGAATACCGGTTTGTTGATAAAGTATTATCAACTTGTAGGGATGTGGACCAAGCCAGGTTTGCTACTGCTTATAGAAAATGGTTGGTTACTTTTTTAGGTCAGTGAAGAAAGTATTTAGAGCTTTCAGGGTTCTTCTCTTAGTGCAATATTCTCTTTTCAGACACAAATGCATGTCTTGGTTGCAAGTGTTTGCTAACTCTGTGTTTCTCTCTCTTTTGATGGTCAGTCCTAAAGTTCAATTTCAGAATAGAAGTCCATCACTTTGTTAAAGAACTGGCATAGATTTTTATTTAGCAAATGCAGTTTGTTCCTTAATCTTTTAAGAAATCACTCTTGTCAGCTTCCTACCATGAAATTTTCTTATTTTTTAACTTCTGCATTAAGGTGAACTCTGAATCATTCAACTTAAAAAAAAAAGGAGATAAAAGAAAAAGAAGTTTGAGATGCTTAGAAAACACAGTGTCTGAAAAAAGAATGTGAGAATCTGTCAGTATCAGCTAAATATGTTCCTATATGGCATCACCTTATTAGATCAAGACTGTATTTGGTAAGTGCTATTATTTTTGTGTAGCAGTCTTTGGTAGAACACCAGAATACAGTGTTTCTTTCTGAAGGCTCCAGTAACAGTACTGGAGCCATCATGCCTTTTACTGTTTTAGCTGGGTTTTTGTTTGCTTATGAATTGACACGTTAGCTTGATAGGAAACTCTATGAGGTTGAAATCCTGATAAGCAGATACAGGAAGGTGTGGCAGAAAATAATTCAAACACATGTTCACTTACAGTCAGAGCTGTATTTGGCTGTATTTGGAAATAGTTTTCTTAAAACAGACTACTTTATCTTAATTCTTACTTGCTGTTTGTTTATTTATTTTATTTCAACAATCCAGAATTAATCTCACTTGATACGCATCTCTGGGTGTATTACTTACACTACCAATTCTCACCCTGCTAAATCACACATTGGTACTTGTACTTAACCAAGACCCTTCAAGTCCAATATTGGATGGAGTAAAAAGTGACTCTTCCAACTGGCCATTGAGACTATTCAGTCAGAAAAAAACAAAGTGGTAGCAGGGAGGGAGCTAACTATTCCCTTTTGTTCTTTTGCAGAGATTAAGTCTTTGGAGGTTTTTTTCTCTTTTACTCTTCCTTAAGAGCTCTACTCCAACCATACATCTCTGTTTACATAACTGTAAATTTTAAGGGAATTTGAAATCGAATATGAATCGTGTACTTTGTAATTTCCTTAGAACTTGTCTGTAAAAGGGATTTCCTACACTAGTAGAATTGTGCAGGTCCACAGACCTAGGGGAAGCATTCTACAATTGTAGAAGTCTATACAATGGCAACATTGCCTCTTTTAAAAACAGACTTTTCTCTGGGGGATTTAGAATTTTAAGTTGGTGTCCTTGCCAGAATTGCTTTATATATCTCCTGCCCCAAATGCCTCTTGATTGTAACTTTCAAGATGCTGTTTCTGTTAGGCAGAGAAACAATGAGGGAGAAAAAACACAGGTAGTCTGCTCAAAAGGTATCACTTTGAATCAAAAAGCACTCAAAATGTGAAGTTCCTGCACTTCTAAGTAGTTTGATGAATGGAATTTACTGTTGCATTTCAAAGCAGACCACCTGTATTCTTTGAGAGTATGTTCATGATTCGTTTCAGGCACAAAGTAGCTAACATTGACATTTCTAAATGTACACTGTTCTGTTTACAGTACCTAGGTAAGACTGATCTAGGCTTGAGCATCTCTGTGTCAAAAGCTTTGTCTCAGAGGCATCCACACCTGTCCCTCCATAGTAGGGTTGTATTACTTGGTCATTTGCTTTGAGGTGCTATGGGATGCTGTCTTGGTTTGGTTGATGGTTTTAGTTGCAGAAGAATGTAATTGTTGTCTGAAGGGGGTGTGGGATTGGCTTGATGTTGGGGTGGACCCCCCTGGGCCCCCCCAGCCGGGTCCCTACCCTGTGACTCTGGGTCTCTCTGATGTTCCAGCCGCCCGGGCTCTGATCTGGTTGGTTGTTTATCCCAGCTCAGCCCCTGGCATCCCCTTTCCCCCTGTCTGTGATAAAACCAGCAGGATGGAAAGCCCCGCCCTCTTACCTCACCGACTCTGCCCAGGTCAGTGCTCGGTCCCCCCCAGGACAGAGGGAATAAATGACTTAACATCATAAAGGAGGTTTGAGCTCTATTTCTCTTCTCAATTTCTGCTTCTGGTGAGTAGCTGTCACTGACACTGGCTTAAGTGGAGCTGCACAGTCGAGGGATATTTAGGCTGTTTGTGAATGGTCTAAAGATATTCCAAGACATAAAGAGGCAAGCTCGCCACAAAATTAAGCAGTGGACAGGCTAATTACCACAAGAGCTTGAGAGAATGGTATTGTCTTAAGATGTCACCTCAGTGATCACTGAGAAATGGATAGGTTCAGGTACAAACAGGAGTCTGAACTTAAGAACTTTTACACATCTCAGAGGACCTGGTGTTTATTGAATGTGGAGGATACATTAAAGTATGTATAGTAGCCTGGGTAAGCTATCCCTAGTATCCCATTATTGACTCATTGAATCTGGAAAGTGTGAAGTTAAGGGGGCAGTGTATTAAAGATCAGATTCTTGGTCCTAGATTACTTAGTAATGTATTTGTGTGTTCCATTTACCTTGGCAAAAATTACCTGTTTATGAGAAAAATATTAGTGATAGGAGCAATCTTGAAAGTTGTGAGCATGGTAAGAAAAATTTCTTGAGCTAAAGAAGGGAAGAGATTCTCTCTTCTTGCACTGGAATGATTGAGGCTTTCAAAAGAAAATTCGTGTTAGAATCTGACTTGAAACCCATTATATAGTTCTCCCAGAGTCCAGTCTGGAGTCCTAGCATTCTTAGAGATGTACTGTGGAAGTTCTGTGCTATTGAACGTGACATCATAAACATTTAAGCAGGTGCCCTCATATGCCCAATATACACATGTGTAGGTCCTGTTCAGGTCAGCACAAGTGATGCATTCTTCTAGGAAGACAAGATTTGATCCTATGTAACTTAATAGAGTTGCATTGAATTTTAGTACTTGGAAAGTTTTCTGAAAACTCTTGATTAGAGATGGTGCTGATATTCTTATTACTTTTTCATAACACTGGTGGCTGTAGTATAACTTAAAAGTGTGGGTTTGTAAAGTCTGCACCAGATGAAAATATTCACCCACACTTTACATTTTAACCAGTTAGAATAGTTACATTTTGAAATGTTTACGGACCAGAAAACTAAACAGTGAAATTGAAACAAGTCATATCTTTCTGTTTGAAGGAAATGCAAACAGTAAGCTGTTACATTTGAGCTTTAATTTTTAAATGGTAACAACATAAATTATGTGAAAGAGGAAAATAGTACCTAAACTGCTTCAAACTTCCAATGTCCTGAAGTCTCATGCATGAAATTATTGAAGAGATCCTTCTAGTGTACTGCATGAAGCTCAAAAGTGATGTGAAATTCTGGAACTATGATCTTGGCAGCATACCTGTCTAACTACTTGGTATTACTGCAGAGTCCTGTTTGGGCACTGCTTGAAAATAAAGAAAGTGACTTTGGGCCATTGGTGGTTAACATACTGAGCTTGGCTACTTTACATAAGGCATTTCAGCTATCTTGTGTTTTGGAGACCAGAGACTAAAGATGTAGTCAGTGAACATTCCTGCAGAGAAAATGTCCAGCAGAAGCTGCAGAGTACAAGGCTCTCACTTTCTGAAGTTTCTTCAAATATAAAATCAAACTTTGTACATCTTTAAACATCTTCATATGAAGTTCAGCATCTTTACTAATTTTGTCTTCTGCTGTAGTATGTGTCATTTGAATTGGTTCTTTTTGTTCACTGGATTAGTCTTTGTAGAAATTTGTACTAGAAAAAAAGGGGTTTGAGGAACAAATGTAATTTGATACTACAGAATTTGGAATAGAAGGAATCATGTTTTTAAGTGGTAAATTCTCAGAAATACAGTAACTGTTGTTTCACTGGCATTTTGTTTGTCTTGTGTGTTACAGTCACTGGAGAAACATGCAGCATTAAAGATAGCAACAATAACAAATCTATATGAAGTTATTGGAAGGCATTGTTATAGCTGCTCTGATTACTATTTGTTAATGTACTCATGTCTGTCTATTTGTGTTTTATTGCCTGCTTACATATTCTTTACACAACAAAATCTATGTGTAATTTAAATAGGGGATAAAGTAACTTGTCAGTTTATACTATTTGATTAATTACCTTGTATGTAATTTTCTTTAAGACAAATGAGCAAAGTGCTGATATAGTGAGAAAGCTTAGATTTTTCTCTTATAATCAAAATTTCTGGCATTTACAGTTTTGTTCTAGTGCTCATTAATTAGAATGTGTAGCTAGACTTTATGGATGGGCGTGTTTTTTTTCCTAAGTAGATAGTTAATGATTTTTCAAAACAGTACTGTATAATATTGATGAACAGAAACTAAAGGTTTTGGGAAGGTATGTCTGCAAAACCAGACTCAAAAAGCATACTTTTTCAAAAACATATAATACACTGAGCAAAATGTGAGTACCAGAGAATAATTTAGGTTGTGAGTCTTTAGAGATTTGATGATTAAATTTTTGGACAAGTTGTTGTTAGCTTAGTTTTGTTTTGCCTTGTGTAAGGGAAGAGTGCTCTTTGGTTTTGTTTTTTTTAGTCTAGTAGGAGGTGAACCATTGCACTTAAAGTGTGGGGAGAAAACCCCACAACTGCTGAATTGTATCTCCTAGAGCAGTTTTGGAAAAAGCAGTGCACTGACACTGAAACGTAGATACCACTTCTAAATGCATCTTTGCACTCATTGGATGATGACATGTATTTATAATTAGTTCTTACTGTTTTATCAGTGTCAGATACAAAGAAAAGGGTGTAACTTGCCAATTCTCAAATGCACTTAACATTCAAGTTAGTTTCAAAGGATGTTCAGTGTCCCTGTCTAAGATAATTTTCCCTTTGTGCTCAGAGGTATGTTTTCTCCTCTGCCTGTTCTCTGTTCTTCCAATGAGCAAAGAAGAATGTAGCAAAGCATTGGTGAGGTGGCCTAATTTTGTGTTTGAGTAACTCTGACTACCTCCCAAAAAGTACTTTGACTGATGTCCTTAAGTGGAGTTTGTCAGGCTCAGTTATTTCAGAACCTCATGCTAGGCCTGTATCCTCTTTCAGATGTGAAAAGTAAAAGCTGTTTCTATGAATTCATTAAGATTTCCAGGGAAAGATTGAAGGAGAAAGGAAAAAAAATATTTAAGTTGGAAAAACTAGAGTTAGCATAAATTTTGATTAGTCTTTTGCTCTGAAGAAGCAACTGTATTGGTGAAAAATGGAGGAAATATGTTTCCAGGGAATTCCATATATTATGTTTTTGAACTACAGACCTGACACTTCCCAGTGGCTTTTGCGTAGTGTGTAATGTTACTTCTCAGGGCGTAGTCTATTGTAGTGAATTAGGGTGCATTTTTACAGTTTATAATTATTGATTTTAAAAAAAAAAAAGCTAAACATGTAATAACTGACTTTTAATTATTTTTTTGCCTAGCATAGTATTTTATAATCTACCCACATGTTAACACTGTACCCAGTGATTTACAGTAGACCATACCATTTCATCTGCTTTGTATTGTTATTCTGTATCTTGAATTACTGTTGCAGTCTTGTAGGAAGCTCCTGACAATTGTTGGACTTCTTCTCTGAGTTTCTGAGTAGTAAGTATTCAGTAGAGTAGTTAGTATCTTGAAGTATGTTGTAATGATGGGGAAGCTTTTTACAGCATCTGTGTTGATGCACCATAGAGCTTAGATTCAATATTTAAAACCTTTTGTTATGATTCTGAGTGCTAAGTCTTTTTCGATAGTTGTCGAACTCTTACATGCAGCGGAGTTATTCTGTAAAACACAGCTCTTAACTCAAGTCTGGTTTATTAAACATCTTTATCCGCACCATCTGGAACCTGCTGTACATTGTATACTGTATGGACAGATGTGGGGAAAACCCACAGTGGTGTGCATATTTTCTTCATGGGACAAATTCTGAATGGAATATAATTATGGTGAAACAAAGATCTTTTCTTGGATGAGCTGCACCTGTATGTTCATTGGGAATAAAGGTATGATATTGCTACATTGTTAATACGGTAAGATTTCCTGAATGGCTGCATGTAATGAGTAGATAAAAGGATTGTAGTTTTTTTAACCTGTTGTTAAAAAAAATTGCATAAATGATACGAGGTACCAGAATTTGTTTTAAGAAGGCAAAATGTATTTATACTTACTGTGTTCATTCCCTTTGTATCAGTATTTCTTTTTTTGAAATGGCTACATTTAAAACTGGGTAGTTGTCTTGAAAAGTGTGCTTGGGAACACACTTTCTCTTTACTTTCATATAATCAAAATAATAGATGTCTTAAATATTTTTAAGTAGCATTAAGATCCACAGTAGTGACAGCACTACAGTGTCAAAGTGAGCCATTAAACACTAATTTTGTAACACCATCATGTTCATCTAAGTACTATTCTATGTAGGGAAATGTTTATTTTATCAAGATATGTGCAAAAATATTTAATTCTCATACCTTTCTTATTAGGGGGATATACAACTAGTTTTAAACATAATATTTTGCAATATTTTTTCTATGAAAAATTCTCAGATGCACAGTTGTGACCATTGTAAATTTTATGTAGATTTCCAATATAAATTAGATAAATCATAAATTTTGTAGCAGAAAGACTAAAATTATGACAGGACAGTAAGACACTGGAAGGTAATTTGCTAAATGACCAGTGTTCTACAGGACAGTGAATGTAAAGCATTAATTTTATTTTTCACTGGTCTTACTTTGTCGTAGGATGAATTCCTGTCAGATGGGGATTATTTTCTTTTTTTTTTTCTTTTCTTTTTTTTTTTTTTTAATCAGTAGAGAGCTTATCTGTGAATAAATTATCTGTATTTATTCTCCCACAACAAGTGTGCATGTGTGTGTGAATGGATGGATTGTGGAACTGTATTTATGTCCTATGAAAGCTGCAAAAACTCACCCACATTTGGCAGTCTGCTTACAGACTCTTCCTTGGATGACCTGTTCTGAGTCTAGCAGGGTCAGTGCCAGGTTGTTTGCTGAAAGCAGTGAGATCTGTTGCTTCCTCTCTTTGTCTTAATCTGATTTTCATGATATTTGGGCAAATGCCTGCACACACCCACCAAATCATTAGTGGTGGTGTTTATTCCAAGTGCTTGTAGAGGGTATTTGAGACTGTAAAGGAGTTTGTCAAGTCTTGCAAGCTGGGAAAATTTTGGGGTGCTCAGTCAATACCCAGAGGATATTTTTCACATCCTTCAACAAGGAAATAGACAGTCATGTTTTGGATGAGTGCTTTAGCATCACAGGAGACCAAGAAAAGTATGTCAAACACAAATTAGTGACTAAAATTGATATTTAAATGCAAACAACAAGTAGTCTTTTTGGTACTTTATTTTCAGTATTTTTCTCCTGTTCTTTTTGTAAAAGTAAATCACTTAAAAATATTTTCAGAATTACTCTTAATTTTGAATGTTTTCTGATTTTGAATTTCTGGATTTGAGAACTTTCCTTAAAGGAATCAATTTTATTGGAAAATGCTAGCACCTTTCCTGCTTTCTCTTAGACAATGTGATTCATTCCAAGTGTTCTAAAATGAGCACCAGGGTGTTACTGAAAGTATTGCTCATCATCCTAAATGCAAAGCTTAAAAAAGCTTCTCTCATATACTTTTTGCCTTTTATTTTTTTTCATTTTTTCTTACTGGCTGCTAGCTAGAACGAATATGTAAGGAAGCCCATAGTCAACATGAGCGATCTTTTTTTACTTAATTTTGGGTATTCATTAAATCAGAAAGGAGCAAGTAATAAACCCACCAGCCTCCTTGTGTAGAAGTAATTTGCAAGATCTGGTTATTTGTGATCTGAATGCTTTATTTTTACATCTGTTGAAATGAGTTTCAAAATTCCTACCAGCTTCATTTGACATAAGATCAGACTGTGGAGAGAGTATCAGCCACTACTGGATAGCCATGACATATTTGGTGATGAATTGTGAGGGACTTGTTTGTCTTTCACAGATGGCTTCAATAAAAAATCCCAGTCAGCGTAGTGTAGTGTATACTCATTAGCGCTGTGGAAAAGGAGCTGTTAAGGTTGTGGAATGTTAGAGGTTTAAAAAGGCAGCTAGAGGAGAACTAAGGGTGCTACAGGGTATCAGTAGCTAAGGAAGCTTCCTTTTCTCCTCTGTTTTTTTTCACCTTTATTGTCCCCTCTCTTTGTCTCTCCCTCTTCCCCCTACCTCTTGCCCATTCTTTCCCCTGCCTCCATGATTTTTCATCTTCTCTAGTGACAAAGTTTCATTCAATATACCTGTGTGCAACCCAGGATAACACTTTAGTTTTGGAAGTATTGTGTATCAATAGCAAACAGATACCAGTGCTCAAGGTTCATGCAAAATATTTAGGGATGACTGGTGAGGTTTTAAGTGTGATAACTGATTGAACAGGAATTAATAAACAGTGAGTGTTGGTCAACTGAGTGTTGCTATTCTCCAGGCTTGCTGTCTGCATTTATGGTCAACAATGGACTAACTACACGTTTGTCAGCCTTCCATCTCACAAATGCTTATCACTAGCTAACAGCTAATATACTTTGTAAAATGCATCTATGTAATGTTGATTTGAAATGTTCTACAATTATTTGTTGTTATCTAGTACTAGATAACTTCCACCACGCTTTAAGTCCTTCTTCAATGGCCAGGTAGAGATTTTCATCATTATAGATCTGGTTTTGCTGTGAAGGGAGATGGAAATTCCACCATATAAAAGATGCATTTTCCGGATGTCTAGTTAGAAACCTAGAAGGGCATCTTAGCACTGTTTTCCAGTTGTACACACTGAGTTTTACCTTGTTTGTCTCAAATATTTTGTATTGCATGTTAATTAAATTTTTGCATATCCCAGTAGTACAAAATGACTTACAAAATAAAAAAGAGCTCCTTTACAGGTTTTAACTATTCTATGCAGATGTCTTCCAAAATTTACAGGTACAATTTTAGTTGTGGTGGTTGATAAACAGATTTTTTCACTTATTTATCAGCAGATTTGTTTTTATATGTATTAGTGACAAAATGGACTAAGCACTGCTGTAAGTTATTGTATTTCTGTAGAAAATGGAAAATAGTGTAATATTGTTTTTGTTAAATGTTGGCAGTTTATAAATAAACTTTTCATCTCCTAAAAAACCGTTGTTTTCTGACAACACTGAACTCCTTTTTTGTTCTTTGTGCAACAGACATCCCTCCTAATAATTGCTAATCTCTTTCCAGTGATACACTTCCTTTCACAGGAGCGTAATCTTCTCTTGTGAATAAGGCAATGACAGCAGACTTAGTTTTAGTTCTTTTAAACACTGACACTTAGGCCTTTTTCAAATGCTTTCCTAGGTCTTTGTTCAAGCTTAGTTTCTGAAAGGATGGAAATGAGCAGCAGTTAGTTCTTCTATATAGGAAATTTCTTTCTGGCAATAGATAGCTGGCTATACTGTCTAGAGTTGCAGAACTTGGGCAGCTGATTACTGCTTATGTTTCTGTAACTTTTTAAAATTACAGCATGATATTCTGGGACATGCTTACCTTTTTGAAAATCCAGAATCAACTGGAAGAGCTGGTGCCAGTCTTTCCAAGTTCCATACAATTTCTGTGCTGTTACATTTGAAGGGAAAAGATTTCACAGGTATTAAAACAGGTAATTATGTTAAAAAAAAAAACAACTTTCTTTTGTTCATATTAAAGATAGATGTAATATAGAAGTACTTCTATAGATGGTACTTTGATTCCAGTTGACTGCCTTTAGAACATAAATTTTGCTGTATAAATTTTATGAGACTACCTGAAGAAGAATCCTCCCTGATGTGACCACTGATCTGAACTGGATGACAAGATAACTTATTATTTTTGTAAACTTTCTAATTATGCAAATACATATGCATTAACAGCTGGATCCATAGTGTCAATCTGCAGTTAAGCTCTTCAAATAGTATTCTACTTCATGTACAGTTCTGTGATTTCATTTATGAAAAGTTAATTTTTTGTCTAAACTGACTTAGATGTTTAGATCTCTTCCATAGACTTGAGTGAATGCTGCAGGAAATTTGCTCCCAGTCTGTGTATATCAGGGCAATCAGTAGCTCTATAAAGAACTTTCATTCCAGGTTATAATCCAAATAATTCTGAGGTTCATTTAAATAATGTATTAAATTAATACATTTTAATATAAAAGAAGGTTGAACTATTGGAGTGTGTGGTTGGGGTTGGGTTTTTATTTTTATTAATTTTATTAAGCAGTGGCACTCTGATAGTAAAATGTAATGGAATATGTAAAAGCTCTTTAAAGTTAGACAGTTTTGTGTTACATGTTTATTACGGAGTGTGACTGGAATTATAGGTCCAGTATTTCTCAAATTCACTTAAGTGTTTCTAGGATTGTCTTGTCATCTTGGTATCCTGTTCAGATGAACAGGCAAAGAAGTGAAAAATATGTTCTGCATGGTCATTATCTTCTGCTTGCACTTTGTAATAATTATTTTTTCTCTGACACAGGACTTCAAGTCTTCCACTGTTTTCTAGTTCCAGTAAGTCTTAATCTTCCACAGCTACTAATACTCCCTTAGAACTCCTTTGCTGGATACCAGAAGGTGGTGGTGGCATTGTCTTGTTTTTCCGGAAGTGCTGAGTATCTGGCTGTTAGCTCTGTAGTCTGTTTGAGGTTCTACACCTCTGAAATCAAACCATGGATTCACCACTTCCTTTGTAACCAAACATTTGAAGCACTTAAGAGAACTACTTTTCTGCAGTGTCTAGTAAAGAGGCATAAAAAGAAAATAAGTGGAAATGTTATGTCAAGAAGTATCGGTAGAGAGGGGGTAAGCTTGTGGGGCACTGCATGGAAAAAAGCATGACCGAAGCATCTTTTTTGTCTGAGTCTTGGTATTACCTGCATGAGCTATATCTGACATGCAGACGTTGACAAACTACAAGAGCAGTTCCTAGGGGAAGATGACAGCTTTTGGAGGACAAGTGTTTTTCAGATTCTGAAGTGAAGTATTCACAAGGGAAGTGGGAAGTTTTCTATGTAATGAGAGGGGTTTTTTTTTAATCTCTAATATATTCTCAACTCTGACATACTCTCTAAGTATCATAGTATCTTTTTTTTTTATGATGAAGTACCCTTTACTGATATCTTATAGCTCAAAAAATGAGGATAACAAAGATTTTTAGCTGCAGAACCTGTGGAGTTTCAAAGGTATTGTTTTCTTTCCCCATATAAGGTTGTTTGTTTAAACAGAGTGTTAATCTCCCTGACCCCTCTGTCTGACTGGGAGAAGTGACGTAGGTGCAGGTGCATGTAGTGGTTTCTATGGCAAGTAGTGATTACCAAGTGGAATCAAAACAGAAGATGGGAGGTGAAAAATAAGTCTGGGCATTATCATTATCCACTCTGAAAACGTAAATCTTTAAACACAGGCATGAAGCAGAGTAAAACTAGAAGATATCCCAGTTCTGTCATGTCACTTCAGGTTAACGTCTGCGTATGTATCTCTAGCTGTATAGGATATGACTGCTTTAAGCCTGGGAGATTTATCAGCACTTCAAAGAAGTTGGCGAAACCATGAAAATTAAGTAGCCACTGATAATCTGTTGATTTTAATTTCTTTCCTCATTGTGGTATCTTCACTACTAAAGAACCATATGGCCTTTGCTTAAGAAAATGGGAAGAGGAACCTTTATCTCTGTGCATAACTACTGTCTTTACAAGGTGCAGTCTGTCTTTCATTAGTTACTGGCCCCTTCTGTACCCTTTGCTGTCCGCTACCTCCCCATCCCCATTCCTGCACATCCTTCATACATCTGCACAGCTATACCTACTCCCTTGGAACCCTCGGAGCCTCGGGTTCACCAACTCCCTTGGAACCCTCGGACCCTCAGGTTTGCACCCTCATCTGTTGCAACTCTTCCAGTTTGCCTGTGGTTTTTAAATAACCCATAATTCAGGTTTGTTTCTTGTCTTTGTCTCTGTTAGTTCACCTGTTGGGTTTGTGTCTCTCTGTACTGTTTGTTGCTTCCCCTTTACCTGTTACACCCTTTGGTACAGGAAAGGACCCGTAAGGGAGCAGAGACTTTTTCCCTTTACATGCCTTTGCACAAACAGTTTTACCTGTTTCCAGGAAAGCTGAAAATCTTGCTTCAGTGTAGAGTATTTTTATCCCATGACAGCTTTATTCTTTATTTTCTGAAGCCTTTTCAGTTTGATTGGAAATATAAAAGCTTTCAAAAAGTCCTCAAATTAATAGATCTGTTGGTGCCTACAGTCTCATGAAACACAGGCTATTCAGTTAGGTAGTGCTTGAATTGAATTAATGCAGAAATTAAAATTCATTTCCAGCTGCTCATGAGATTCAAGCAGTAGTTGCAGTTTTCTCTGTAAGGTAGTGCAACCACAAAAACAGAGGGAAAACTGCAACTACTGCTTGAACTGAGTAATTTGGGGTGAGGGTGGCAGAGCTGCCTAGTTGCTAAGTGAGTATAATGAGGATGGAAAGGGAAGAGCATGACATGAAAAGAGGTAAATTCCCTTCTTTGTCTAGAAGGACTTTGGGTTGCCTTGGTGAGCAGGAGGTCTTCAATTGATTAAGAGAACATTCATTAATTAAGTGGGTGCCACTGTCTTAAAAATAGGGAGGCGGACTTAAATGCTTATTGATACACAGCAGGTCAGCTGCACTGAGTCATAATTAGGAGCATGAAAATGAACTGGGGAAAATGTCAATTTTTTGCTATTCCTGCTAGCAGAACTAACCACTGCAAACTTACCAGTTTAGGAGTTAAACTGTCAGGTTGCCTGTGGGACCTAGTGGAAAGTAGCACTGGAGCAACTTGTTGATGACTCTGGACACTGAGGGGAGAGAAGGGAAGGTGCGTATCTCCATTCCTCTCCGATTAGGGGTTTCCATAAGGGAAGCAGAAATACAGAGCATATCTTTCTTTAGGCATGGAGGGCAAAGGAGGGGATGAAAAACCTACTGAACGTACACAGAAAGTAATATGGGCTCACTACTCCAAAAGAGAGTAACCACACAGCACAAGGGACCTGCTTTACCACGGCAAGGAATGAGCTGGCTAACCTGCTTGTCTGGAAACCTCAAGGCTGATACATTCTTATTGTGAAGGCTAAAAGCTACTTTATGGCTTCTGGGAGTCTGGCTATGTCAGTCAAGTTGAGCCTTCCTACATCTTTCTACACGGTAACTAGTTTGCAAGATACTATCATACCTTTTATTATCTCCATTTTTTATTTTCTGAATCAGTGAACATATTTGGGGTTTTTGTTTTGTGGTGCTAAAGGTTTGATAGGAAGAATAAGGACTATGTCCCCACTTGGGCCAGGAAGACGACTGTGTTTGAATATGATACATAAATTAATGTTAACATACTGTTAAATAAGCTAGGCAGCATGGTGTAGCACAAAATAGGAGTGATCTGTTGTTTTGTTTTGAAGAATCTGTCGGAGTAGGACAGGATTTAGCTGTGCTATTATCACCTGGCTGCTGTGACTTTGTTCTGAAGAGTTTTAAGTCGTGTCATGTATTGTGAAAGGGCTCATTAATTCTACTAAAGCAGATGATGTCCCTTTCTGCACTGCACAGAGCACCACAGGTCCTGCTAGGGACCCAAAAGACAAGGAACACTCAGTGTGCATCTCTTTAGCAACATGCAAGTTGGTTAATGCATTGTCATAGGTGAATCCTGATGACGAGGCATCGAGGACATGGCTCTCCAGTCTGGCTCTTGGCCTTCACAGGACATTGGTCATGCATGCAAGGGAGAGAAATGTAGTCTGCATGGAAATTTTTTATTGCACTTAGAGTGGTCTTTGTACTCATATGTTCTTCAACAGTACAAGTATATATATGCATGTGTAAATGTGTATTGTGTGACTGCAGTTTTCTAAATTCCACAAAACCAGTAGCTGGAAAGTATTTGCTTAATGAATAGTAGGCATAATATTTACTAATACTGCAATGTTGTAACTGCAGCAAAGAATCCATGGCATTTTTGTGGTATACACGTATGAGCCACAGTATTCAGTCTTACTAGTGATAACTTCTGTGTGAACATATTTCATACAGAAAAAAAAATTACAGGTTAACTGTTTATACTCCTACCTCCCACAATTCATTTAAAAAGCTGCCATTGAAAGTAATTTCTGCACATACTGTTTTCACAGCAGCCATTGCTCAGGAAGGTCTCTTAACATTACAGTTTCTGGTTTCAAAGACCCTTTACCTTTTCATACCATTAGTTACATAGTAACAATTAAACCACAAACAGTTTACAGTTAGTGGCATCTTGATTTCCATTAAATACCTATGAAGCATGATTTTTAGTACAGATCAATATAAAGAAATAAAACTATAAATAAATCCAGGCTCCATTTTAATAAAAGTTAATACAAAAAAAAAAAGCTTTCTTCACTCTGTTAACATACTTCAATTTATTCTGATGGTGAGATATAGTAAAACCATGGCAACAAAAAACAATCTTAAGAGCTGTCTTAAAATATCAGACTACATTCATCTAAAATTAAGCTGAAGAAAAATTAAGAAATTGCCTGTAATGATAGGAGTTTGCTACATCTTTACAGTACAACTAGCAGACTATTTAAAGGAACTGTGCTGTCAACAATTTAAATTTGCCTGTACTCCCATAAATCTCCTAAGACTGACAAATATGTAGATCTAGGATTTTCTCTTTCTTCTATTTTACTTCTTTGAAGACAAGATGGTTATATGTGAACATATTCATATATGTACTTTGAGCAAGGCTGAAATTGCCTCAGCAAGATAATCAAAGATCCCATTTCTCTGGCAAAAGCCATAAGGCTGTCTTTCATCATAACTTGATTCATGTACTAATGCCAGAACATTTCTCACCTAGCCATCTACTGACACCTTTCAATCATGTGCACTGCCCATTCTTTTCACCTCTCCAAATGATAGTCATTCTTCAACCTGACCCAGCAATCTTACTTTACAAGAGCAAAAGATGTTAGTGCATAAAATATCTTCCTTCAAATTCACTTTGCATCTCATTTGTTGCTGCCATCTATCATATAGTGACTAATGTTAGTTCCCCACTAACTAAAGCTTTTCGACTTCCATGCTTTGAAAACCATAGATAGGATTCCATGCTACTGATTTAGGTATTTCAGACTAGAAGCTAGTAAAGAAGATAAGATGGTTGAGTCTGGAAGATGTTATTCATAAAACTGCCTTTCTTTAGTTCATTGGTCCAGTATCAGAATTTGAAAACATTTTGATTTTTGAAACCCACTTGCTTCAGCACCAGCAAGCACCCCTGAAACAGCCTACTCTCTTCTAGCAACAGGTAATGCACACACCACTAGAGTCAGTGATTAATGCTTTTTGAGATATGAAAGCTGTAGTCCCAAGCTTTCAGACAGCAGAAAGCACTCATTTCTGTCCCTCCTGGGTCTTGAGCTATCTGACCTTAAAAATGTCAAGCGTGCACAGGTCTTTGCAGCCTGTGAGAGCTGTTTTGCTTTTGGCCAAGCCTGAAACTAAGTTGCACACATCTAAGATCATTGCAATGTCCAATTCCTGAAAACACGTAGAAATGGACTAGATTAGTAGACTAATGTAGGGGGAAAAGTATCTGAATTGCCAGTGCCAAAGCTTTCATCTAGGCTAATGGTATATAAATTACAACACCCCCCACCCCCCAATATACAGTGCAAAAATTGGTTCAGTGCAAATAGCATTTTTTTACCTAGCAAGAGTGTCTGAATATGCCAGAAGCTGGCTGATATTTGTTTGTCACTGATTACCACAGCAACTTAGAAAACTGTCACTCTCAGAAGGCTATAATTTAATATCCAGCAGACAGTATTGATTCATCCACAGCACTACTTGATTTTATAAATGTTACAGATTAGTCTTGGTGCTTTTCCTACTGGTTTTTAAGTTGGTTTTAATTTTCTATACTGAAATTTGTCTAAATAATGATGCTCACGAAAACAAGTAAGAGCCCGAAGATCAGTGCTAATGCAGCATTAGTAATCTAATACTGTTGCATTCTAGCAACGTCTATCTCTTCAGGTTCACAGACAACTTACATGCTAGAAGACCTGTCATCATGAGCTGGGAAACACATGCGGTAAGGTAGAGCTCTGGGAGAAAAATGTGTTTAGGACATGAAACTTTCCTAGGATATAATTCAGCAGTCATTGAGACTGCTATTGTTAATCTTTGTGAACGGTGAGAACGCAACAGAAAAACGTAGGTCGGGAGGGACACCTAGAGGTCACGTAGGCAAACCTCCCTCTTAGAGAAGGGCAAATTTAGATCACATTTGGGACCATGCTTCATTATTTTGAGAGGAAGAACAACGGGAAGGAACTTGATTGCAAGTGAAATGTTTTTAATGTAACTCTCCAAGAATCAATAGTTTTGGAAATCTGTCATGCGCGTTCTATGCACCTTAAGTTTTTGTAACCGGGGCTATTCCTGGGCCATATGTGCAGGATGTAGAAGAAGGGAACAGATGTCTCCTCTTGGTTTATTTATTTTTGCTGCAAATGTTAGGTTGGAAGGTTTCTCCAGGACCGGATAAAAGAACAGTGATGAATAGAAACTATTAGCATGGGAGGGAAAGAAATGTGGTGTTGCAATGTATTAAGAACAGAGGGAAAGGTTTTGATAGTAGTTGTCTAAAGAATAAATCACTCGTGTTTTCTTGACTTCTTCATTCTTTTCAACATTTTTTTTCATACTCTCATTTTAAAAGTCTTCGTTTGGAGAATACTGTGGCATTTTGACATTGGGCATTTAAAGGTGAAGCTGTGCAGTACAGAGTGGCTGAACTATATTCTAACGGGGGAAGAGATATTACCCTGTTACCAAGAACCAAAAAGTCTCTTTCCGCCAGAAGGGGTAAAACAGATTTAAAATCCAAACTAACACCAAATTATCATAGTAATTAGTTAGAAGCCTTTATATGTAGATTACTTGTGATAGTTATGATAGCAGTGGAGTTTGCCTAAGCACTATATCGATGTTTATCAATTTCCTTGAAGAGATAAATTAATGATACTGTCAAAATGTACCAATTTAGGTTGCTGATACTACAATTTGGCAAAGTTGTTAGGCTTTTTAAAGTCCCCTGGCCTCTTTTAAAATGAAAAACTAATTAAATATCAGTCTGGTTGGAGGGAAGAAAAAAAAAAGGTGTACATTTTCTGATAGCTTATTTTATGTACATACCATAAATACAAGACAGTGTCTTCAGGAATTTAAGATTTTGTTTGCATGTGTGGAATCACTGAGGCAGTTAAGCATAGGGAGCAGGAGCTACAGATGCAAGCTAAGGTCCAACGCTGTGTTTGTATGTGTGAACACGGGAGTAAATCTTTTGGGAAAGAAGTACTGGTAAGCACTTTCTAGCATGGCAGTAAGTCTCCCTGCGGGCTGCGTGTACAATTTGGTTCGGTGTACTGCACCTCGGTCTTTGCATCTTCCTCCCAGGTGTGGAGGATATGCAGGGCCGATTGGCAGCTGCGATGCGTACACGGTGTCTTGGCACACCCACTCTCACACCTCCTCGCCGGTGGGAGCATCCTCCCTCCAGGGGCAAGCCAAGGCTGCGGGGCTGTGCCCAGGGAAGGCGAGACGGACAGGTCGGTGCGCTGCAGGGCCTGCCTCGCTCCGAGCTGCCCAGGCACCGGCAGCCGTTCCGGAGTGCGCCGGGTGTGTGCCCGGCGTGGGGCCGGAGCCGCCCCGCCCGCAGGGCCGCGCTCCGCCGCGCCGCGAAACCCCAGGGCCGGACGAGCCGCGCCGACCCCACCCCCACTGGGGCACCGGGGCGGCACCGCCCACGCCCGTCGGGCTCCGCTCCCGCCGGGGGCAGCGGGAGAGAGGGAGGGAGGCAGCGGGCGCGCTGACGCGTGAGGGCGGTGCGGCGGGAGGGGCCGGCCCGGGCGGTGCTGGCGGCGGCAGGAGGAGGAGGAAGATGGTGGCCGCGGGAGGAGCGGCCGGCTGCCGGGCTTTCCGCCCTGCGCTGCACCGCCGCCCCCGCCGGAGCCGCCCTGCCTGCTGAGGAGGCGGCGCGGACCCGCACCAGGTGCGGAAGGGACGCGGCCGGGAGGGGGAGCGGGGTCCAGCTGTGCCCCCGCCGCGGCGCCGGGGTTCGCAGGCGGCGGGCCGGGGATCGGGTGCTCGGCGCGGGATGCCGGCCCTGTCCCGCCCGGCGGCTCCTGCCGGCAGCGGGGTGTGGGCGCTGCGGCGGCCGCTGTCCGGCTACGTGGGCGTGCGCGCATCTCCGAGCCGGCGGGGCAGCTCTGCACCTGCCCCAGGCTGCGGGGAGCGGCGCCAGCGCGGCCATGACCGCCTCCATCGCAGCCTCCGGCTGGGCATTGCGTGCTTTCCCTCCGTTTATTTATTCCATTATTTTATTTAGTGTGGGTGGGATGTGTGTAGAATAATGCTGCGTGGAGCCGTGCATACCCCAGTGCACTGGTTTGATGATTTTTATATTTTAGTTGGTTTGGGGTTTGTTTTTTTTTTTCCACCTGCACCTCTTCTATGGTGGGAAGGAGAAGGGGGGGGAGGGATGTGGAGATTTCGCATCCGGCAGTCGAGTGGTCGCCGTCGCAGCAGAACGGTCGCAGCAGCCCCTTCCGTCGGGAGATGCTGCCGGTTTCTGCGGCCGCGTCCCGGTTTAGAGCAGGGAACCCAGCGGGGCCTGGATCTCCCCATCTCCCCGAGGAGCGTGCTCTCCACCCCAAGGCCGGGGAGAAGGTGACATCTGCTACCATCACGTTCTGGTTTCAGGAAAAGGAAGGCGTCTTGATCTTTTTTTTTTTTTCCCCGGAAAAGCCGTTTGATAACCATGATTGCCTGAATCACAGTCGTGGTCAGTGCAGCTCTACGCCCTACATCTGCTTTCTGTAAGGATCAGAGTCAAGAGGAGAAGTCTACCAAGACTTGTTTTACTGCCATCATAAATCTGCTCTTTAAGAGAGGTGGGGCTGTGGGTCTGGGATGAAAAACTACATCTTTTTGCTTTCCCCTGTTGTAGATTCTTTGGGCTGTGGAACTGCAGTTTGCTTTACAGAGTGCATTGCAGATCTGGCTGTTTTCATAGCTGCTGAAGAACTAGAAGGCAGAGATGTTTGCCTGACTCTGCATACATTAAGAGTGAGCTAATGTGGGTGTAGGGCAGATCAGCCATGTAGTGTTTTTCTTGTCTTTGACATGCGTCGTGTTACACTAGCTGATAAGAGTACACTCCAGGTTGGCTACAGTTTTGTGTCTGCTCTGCAGCTGTGACCCGTGGGGTCCCAACCAACCTACCCTGCAAAATATTCCAGTCGTAGTACTCCAGGTTCTGCTGCATTGCTGTTAAATCTGGACCAGCTGCACCTGCCTTTGCAGCCCTTGTTGGGAGCAAGCACGTGATGCCTGTTCTTCCAAGAGGTGATGGTGACATAGAATGTGTTTATTCTCTATGTGCTGCCAAACCAAAAGTGAGGTGCATATTTACCTTTGACTCTTATGCTGTGGGGGAAGGGGCAGGATAGGCTGCCCAGAAGTGCTGCTCAGGAGGGAAGAACAGTTACTATTGAATTCTGTGCATTTGTGCATATTTGTACATAACAATTAAGCATCCAGTGAATGATAGTGGAAGATCACAAGAAACTCTGCAAAAGCAGAACAATTAGTGTTGCAGTGCAACTTTGATGAATGTTGTGGATGTTCAGTGAGTGAAATGTAAGCCTTAGTGAAAGACGGTTTGCCTTGAAAAATGTGATCTGAGATTGAGATACCAATGTGCTTTTAGGCCAGACTAATTTCTACAAAGTGATGGTGGTTCAAGGTTGGCTGTGCACTGTGAATCATGTAATTCATTGCTCTAAGTTTTCTTGGACATTTCTAGTTGTAGCTTAAAATGATACTTCTGTCTCACATTAGTGCATTATCTTCACTTAAAGTAGCAAGCTTTCTGGTTAATATGCTGTCTTTTAACAGATGCAAGGCCAGCCTATTGGAAGGCTATCAAAATAAAAGTATTTACAGATTAGCTCTTCAGTTTCAAAATGTAAGAATGCTGGGGGGGTGATTTGGTACATCTAGGTAGATAGAAAGCTTAGTTTTTGGTGTGTTAAGAGGGAGACATACCAAAGCTTTTGAGTATAATCCTTTTTGGTTACTTAATAGAAAATCATTTTCGCTATTTCCTGAGTTGTTAATTTAATTCTCAGTCCTTTGTTGATGATAAATTTGCGATTTCTTTTCTGTTGGAAGGGTATAATTGCATTCTGGGGTTGTTTTGTTTTTATTTGTTAGATTTGCCTTCATATATTTAATATATAGGAGCTAGTGCTTTAGAAGAGATTTTGTGATGCTGGACATGGTGGCATCCTGGATGCCAAAGGCAAAAATCTTGTAGTCCACCATGGCATTATTATTTTGGGACCGGGAAACTGAGTGTGGATTTTTGAAGATACAAACATCTTCATCTGAACATTTTGTTTCCTCTATGGGAATGTGCGTACTCCATAACACTTTGAATAAAAGGACTAATAATTTTGACACTAAAGTTTGTGTCATCTATCTAAATAGCAACACAAATGAGAAACCTGAATTCTTTGCATGTGAGATTTGAATGAATTTTATTGGACCAGGAGCTGGCTTCTGACTTGTTTGATACCATTTTAAGATAGTCATATGCAGTCATTATGTTCTTAAACTTAAAAAGCCTTCAGTATGAGGACTGTATGCATCTTTGAAATGTAGTTAACAATTCTTTTTATAAGCAGTGCTTATCAGCACTAGAGCCAGCAGAAAAGTCATGAGGGTAAAAAGACATGAAATCTCCTGTTCAGCTGCTTGTTTTGTATTTTTAACAGGCCAGTGTGGGTAGTCATTTGCAGTGGTTTCATTGCTTGGCTTTAGGTTGTGTCAGTGTGTGGCAACGCTTACGGCAAGCAAAATCAGGAAAAACTAATAGTAGGTCCAGAAAAGGTGGCTGGGAAAATAAACACCATGCTGCCACATGTGTATGAGTTTAGGATTAGTATCCAAACTAATGAACATGCTAAAATACAAAAGAGGAAATATAATATAAACTTCAAAGTCTTTAAATAGGCAAAATGGAGGAGAAATCAGGCAGGGAGCTAAAACTTTTCTCTTGCATCTCATGGCCTAGATACTTCAAATTCAGCATTTTTTTTCCCTTGGCACATGAATTGTCTGTTATTGATCGTAGCAGCTCTGGATTTACATGAGATTATGAATTAGAAGAATCAGACCTTTTCTCTTAAGCTCAAAAAAAAGTTAATTAAAAAAACATTAGAGGTGCTTCAGAAAGTTTAATACATGTTGTCCATAGGCAATGCAGATTGATTAATTGAAGCTTAAGTTTGAACGAGAGCCTATTACCATAGACTTAAGTGAAGCCTTGATGTGCCAGTAACACATTTTTAAATGTATTTTTCTGGTTTCCTAGAAGGTGAAGATTCCTGCTTAATGAGAGATCTAGCAAACAACCCTCTGCTTGTTTATCTGTAATACGTTGCCAGTAATGCATATTGCATAGGGGTTAAAGGTTTCTGAGAAACTGATTGATTGGTTTTGCTTCACAGTAATGATTGCTTTGATAAGTCAGCTACTAAGAGTGGTGTGACAGTATTTTTCTGTTCCCACTGCATGCATCAATGTTGTTCTAAAAAGCTACATGTTTGTTGCTTTACTGGAGGGGCCTAGGGAAGCATCTTTATTTGGTGCTTTCACATATGCCAGACACATGGTGACTGTCCTAATTCTGAAGAAATAAATACAGAAACAGTACAATTGGTACATGACAGCTGTGGATGGCAGAGGACTTAGCTGAAGGTACTCCAGAACCATAGGAACATGTGTTTCCACACTAAACCCTTTCTGCTATAGACCATCCGTATTGACATGAGAGGAGGAAGGGAAGTGCAATTCTGTTTCTAGGGAGTTCTGTTTCTACGGAGATGCTGCTAGGCAGTGGCATCTCACCTGATCTGTTGTGTCTCCTGTGGTGATTTCTGTCTAATTACAAATACTTACTGGGAGAAGTTTCCATCACCTGTGAGCCCGTGTAAAGTAACTCTGGGGATAAGCAGTGGTGTTTTGTACAGCATCAAGGAAACGGAAAGAAATGTTTTAGAAGTATTTAAAACAATATCTAGTCTACATGAGGTGAAAACCTTGTGGGGTGCCTCTGTTTTTCCCATTGCTTAGCAGAAGGAGGACATTTTCATGATGTTTAGCCAATTAAAACAAAAAATTCAGAATGTTTAGAATTTTTTTTTTAGCCATATGCCTTCCCCTGTCTTGTCCAGCCTGTTTTTGGGCTGTTTGATCTGTCAAATCTTGCTCACAAACAGGCAGTTAAGCATTACTTGCATCTTTCTTTCTGATGAGCACTTCCATAAATGTTCTTTTACTTAAGAAGATGACCACCTTGTCACCCATCTGAGAAAAATGTGAGTGTAGGGAGTGAGAGACTTCATTAAAAGTCTGAGAGTTAGTCACAACTGAGCAGCACATACCTGGAATTTAGGCTGAATCCTTTTAGTGGAATTTTTTTTTTCAGCTAATAAACTCTTCTGAACATCTTTTGTACATCAGGAATGTGCCTGCTGAATTTAATTTTCAAACTTTGATCTTCAAAAGATGAACACAAGTCAGAAAAACACCAGAATAGCAGAGCCATGGAGGCTCCAAAATGTGGCCATCTTGGCAAACATCATTTGAGTGACTACCCTATGTTGACGCACTTTTGCTTTATTTTTTCAAGTTTAGGGTTTCATGTCAGGGCCGGAAATGCCTTTCTCTATGCATGTGGTTAAGGTGTTGGTTCAGTATCTAGTATTTATAGGTTTGATGCCCTATATTGATTTGGTTAAATAGTTTTATTTCTCTGCAAGAATTTTCAGTTCTACACATAAGACAATAGCTTACTGATCATTCCTCATGTGGTGGTCATTCTGGTTCGGTTTTTTTAAAAAAATGTGTTTTCTCAAAACTTGGGTGGACAAGAGCTTGTGGTCTGGGTAAAAGGAATGTTTTATTTAAAACACAGGAGGAAAAAAGTAAGAACATAATGGAAGATTTTAAACATACATTACTGTGAATTAGTTTTCCTGATATATGCTTAGGTTTTATTTGTGAATTTCTGAAATTTAATTTATTTATTCTGATATGTGAGTTGAAGTTCTTGCCAACAGTCTTAGTGTTACCATGTGTTTATGTAGTGTCTGTTCTGATGGGACTTTGATCATGTTTGAAATCTTAGTATTTTGAAAGTTTCAAATGTAACCCTTTAGACTAAATAAAATTAAATTTGGAAAAACATTTTTAAAAGAACAACTGAGACTAAAAGAGCTCTCACCAAAGTCAGATTAAGAACGTAAAAGCTCTTGCTCCAGGTCTTTCCCAGGCTAACATCAGCAGAATGCTTAAACTAACACTTTTCAAATGCAAGGAATGGGCAAAGCCAGTAGGTTTTTTATATGTTGCTGTCCCAGGTAAATGTTAGGAGGGCAGGTACTGCCTTTAGTGTTGGAAGAGGAAATTGGTGCATTTTTGTATGATATATGTAGGGAGCTGAGGGTTTTTTCCTTCTCTTTTCTTAACAGCTTTCTCACACCAGCTTTTTTATGATCACAGAGTAATTTGAGTTGGAAGGGATCCCTGGATGCCATCTGATCTAAGCTCTACTCAAATCAGGTGACTGAGACAAGGGCTGCATATGCATGCCGTGTTTGTAGCCCTTGGCTTAACCAAGGCAGGAAGCTCTGAAGATGGAGCGCTGTGCTTCCCATGAGTGTCAAACACCTGCTCATACAGCAGGTTTTGCTACTGTCCTGGTGTGATGAGGTGGCATATGACTGCTGGAGAGAGACCTTCCTCCAGCCTGCTCTCCTCCTACTCTGCTGGACAAGCTGCCCTGCGGAAAGCTGCTTGCTTTGCTGCTGCCATTTGGGGCAAGGAAGGACATGTACCATGTGAGGGAAACAGTGATCTCCTGATGGGTGCTGTTTTTAAGTCCTTCTTACCACTCCCATTTCTCCTAGGAAAGGACTGAAATACAGGTGCATTTGCTGTATTAGCCAATTCAGTGACTTGAAATTTATTTTTTTTTAATTGAATTTTTGAGGTGGTCAAGATGGAGGAAATTTTTGCCCAGAAGTTTTGAAAACTGTTTTCTTGGTGTTAAACTATTTTGCAGTGGTTTCAAAATTAGAGCACTGTGTTTAAGAAATGGAAAATTTATTAAGCAGCATTCCTAGTATCTATGTGCAGTGCAGTCAAATTTAACTTAATGAGAAAATCTGTCCCAGTAATGCTGTGGTGAGCTGACAGAAATTTGTATTAAGTAAGAGTCAGTGCAGAAGAAGCCTCTAGTTTGGTAATTCCGTTGTATTTATAGTGGACATTTTACATAACCTTTCCACAAACTTGGTGTGTATTACAGATATTCACAGTTATGATACCTTTTGTCTCAGAGTGATAAATAAGGATGAATTCAGTCTTCTGCTCTTGCTTAACAATTAGCATTCCTTGCTGATAAATGATCAGTGTAATCCACTTAAGAGATTGCCACATCATACAGATTTTGGCATCTTAATTTTATTTCATAACAATGAGAAAATCTTAAAGATCTCAATATCTTTCTTGTGTAGGACCATGCTGGGGCTGCAAGGCGCATGAGAAGGAGATGTTTGAGCTCGATGCCTTCTTAACGAGGAGATGGGCATTAGCCCAAGGGGATAGTGTACTTCATAATGCTGGCTCTGCTTCAACATCCAGGCTTTAGACTTTCAACTACAGCCTCGTGATGCTTAACCTGACTGCTTAGCCCTAGTTTAAAGTCTTGTCCAAGACAGGCAGTTTTAATGCATTGTATTTTTGGTGTGGCACCCTTTGGCCACACTGATTTTGGAATCAGCAGTTTTAGTAGCAGTTAAAGTTGAGTTTGGACTCCACACATCCTCACATACCTTTCTATTTCTTTATCTGGGTAAAGTGTAAAGACTGAATGTCTTTATTTCAGCTTAGGTCAAGCTGCTTTTGAATGCAAGTTTGAAAGCTACATTAAACACATTTGTGTTTTAAGAGTTACACAGACTTACTGCTTTGATCTACAATACATCGAAACTATTGTGGGTTAAAATCAAACTGCATTATTAAAAAGCACTAGTGTTTCTCATTAGCTATTGACTTGGTTATATCCGGGTTTGAAGTCAAGATAACCCAGCCTCTTGAACAAAATTTTTGTCCCAAAGAAAGTCAAATAAGTAGCCTGAAAAGAGAAGAAAATAATATCTTGATTAAGATGTGTATAAGCTACCTGTCTAATTGTTTCTTTAAGATAAAAAGTGGTGTCAGTAATGTATTGGGTGACTCTTTAGGTTGTACTGATTGTCACAGGTGACATGGAGCATCAGCTGATGTCTTCCATTGGTGTAGTTATGACAGTGCCTATGTCACTGGGGTCCTGTTGTTGGCTGTACATTTCCTAAAGGAGATCTGGCTCTCTGTCAAACCCCCCTCAGGATAAATTGCCCCCTGATAGCCAGTAGAAGCAGTTTGAGCTGAATGTCAGCATAGAAATATAGTTGCATGAAAAGTAAATGCTAAAGCACAATTGCAGCTTGTATATAGTTAACATTCATATGGTCAACTTTCAGAAAGGTAGAAAGTTCCCTACTTCAAAACTGATTTACCTTTGGTGATTCTCTAGGAATTAAAAGTGGAGTTAACAACCTTTTTGTGCATGGAACAAGGACAATTTTTATATGTCACAGTTCTGGTGTGTAAATTAATATTTTATTGAAGATACCTTTTTCAGCCTCTTATCCATGAAGATAATGACCAGAGGTTCAAATATTTTTTTTTTTCCTTCCAGTATGTAACTGTTGAAACTTGGGCAGTTCACAACTCAGTTTTGATCTTCAATATAAGGTCTGTGTTACACTCTTGTGAGCAGTGGCATCCACAGGCACTGTAGTGTAAGTTCATATATGTACACCAGGTATGCTCTGGATAGCAGAATAGCACAAACAGCAATAAAATAAGAATTCCTTTTTTACATTAAGAAACAGAACTTCTTCATTTGTATTTAACAGAAAGGCTTTTAGCTGCCTGCCCAAGAGCCTTGTGTTTTCAAACACCAATGTGTAAAACAGTCATTTTAGGGCCATTGGTCATTAGAAACACTAAGTGTTATGTATTATATTTTTGTATTATTGTTTTGTGTCTTACACCTGAAACTAGAGGGTGAAATTACCAGCAAGGGATTCACTGGGTGGGATTGATTAACTCAGAGTTTCTTGTGGTAGAAGGAGGAGGATCATATTTTTTTCAGTCAATTTAAATGATTCCAAAATCAGTCCGAAGATTTAATAATCATATGAACTGTAAAGACTGACAGACAGTACACAAAACCCCCCGCTCTTCTGGTTTTGTAATATTCTGTGTCTCTGTTATTATGCTTAGTGTATAAAAAATCAGGCACACTTCCCCCACTTAAAGAGTGACCTCCTCCAACTAGGGGCAAATCCACAGTCACTTTATTTACTCTGCCTATGGAAGACTTCCCCTCTCTCCAGTGTGTGCCAGGAATCCCGTGGCTTCATGGCTTTCTGCAATAGCTCACACAACTCCTATGATATAGTAGTGTGCAAACCTGAATGGCCTCCTTTTTTGTGTTGACTTTTTAGATGTGGTGAGGTACTGAACAGTGAGTATAATCTCCATAAAACTCACCCAGTGAAGCCTTGGGTAGGTTTTGTTGGTCTTCACCTGCCAGCTATGAGGATTCATGCTCAGATGGGAGGACATTGTGGCCAATGCAAAGCCATCACATCTTTGAAATATTTGAGGTGTTGTGCTGTGGAGTCCCCTATAATTATTTGTATTTAGTTTGAACAGAATGTAAGACCTGGCTGAAATTCCAGTGGGTTTTAGGAAGGAGGATTGTGCTTGCAGAGAAAAGTTGCTCAGTGCCAAGTAGCAGTCTGTTCTGCAGCCTGGTGGAAAACCCACCTGTTTGCTACTGGTGCCACCCGATGGGGAAGAGGCCTTGCCCTCTTCATATGTTTGGTCTACCCAAACATCAGTCAACAGGAAGTATGAGTTCATAGTAGGGAAAACAGTCTAGTTGATTTTTTTTCTCTAAGAAGACAGATTGGGATGTTAAAAGTGCAAAAAAATATCAGTCACCTCTTCTGGCAATGTCCAGGGAGCTTGCATGAGGTTGGTTACAGAAGCAGATTATTTAGGAAAAAAAAAAATCAGACTTGACTGAGACTTTCAGTTGTGCACAGTTCCATGTTCACCTGGTCAAACTTCCTGAAGCCTTCAGGCACTGTGGCAATATGGCTTTCAAGATCAAGTCCAAATTTTAGCATTATTTTTGGCTGAAGTAATTGGTGCAGTGATTGCACTTTGGCAGGGAAATGATTATCAGCATAGGTTTTCCATGTTGGTGCCTGTCACTGCTCTTTAAAAGTTGCATCCTATTTGGAGGAGAGGAGAGGGGAAAAGATTTGTGTAACTGGAGGATCCATCTGGTGCATTTTGATGACACAGCCTGTTAGTGTGTTATTTGTGACTTGCTGTAACCAAGGCAATGCCAAATATGTAACAACGACTTAGCATACAATGTAAAAAGTACCTGCTGTTGTGCCTGAATCACATATTCAGACTTTTGTAATTTCTGAAGTGTGTTTGTTCTTGCACACTTGTTTGTTAAATTAATCTTTTGGAGACACTTGGAGATCCAATTACCACAGCTGTTTTTAAACAATGGCCATTAAATAGGCACTTTTTTTTACCAAGACCAAGGAATCTCCCAAAAAGTCTGCCATGCTTTTATTATCCAAACAGCAAATCTTCTGGCTGCAGTCCTGCCTAAAGAGATGATGTACAGATCAACGTGTTAAGCTTCAGGGGTGTAAATCTGGAAACTATTTTCTGCTGAGAAGTCTAGGCTTTTGTTCCGTTGCTCATTAGCTGTGGTAGGCTTTCCCCACAGGCAGTAGTTTCTAAATTCTCTTGTAGTGGCTCCCAAGTCTGCTCTTGCTGATGGTTATAGCCTACCAAGTAAGCACTGACACTGGGAACTGATGAGATTTTTGACACTTTCAGTTTTGAGAAGGCATTTAAGTGTCAGAAGGAAACATGGAGTGAGAATACACCAATTTCTATATGTGTTTTATGAGATGGCGGCAGTATTGTTGCAAGTTTTAACCTGGAGACTCAGGGTGGTAGCAGTGACTTACTTTTTTGTTTCCAGGATTATATTTATGATCACAGATTCTTCAGTGTCAGCCCCAGGTACCTCAGAGGAAACCTTTTTCTATGCTAGTTATAATTTTATTTTTCCTGTCCCTAAGTGTAGCATGTGAAAATTGAATTCCTCCTTCTAAGGCATAGCATTGTCACCCTCCAGCTTGATCTGCGTGGTGCTTGTGGCAAAGTCCTTGTGGAATGTAATCTCATGTACATATTTTATTTTGCATCTGGTGTGTATTGTTTATGTGTATAGTTTTGCTGTGGGGACTTTGTATTTTACATGCCTTTCAATTGTATGTGGTGGAGATTTAATACTCTTCTTTTTTCTCTTCTCTGCCATCTGTATCTGGTTTGTAAGTAACGTCATAGTGTTTTCTGTTTGTTCGTCTTTGTCCTGAGGAGACTAATTCTTCTGTCTCTAAATGTAGCCCTATTCATGACTTCGTAGTATGTGTGATGTATTTCCCAAGAGAAAACAATGATGTGATGTGTGGGTGGATTTTTATATGTAAGGGATCAAGGTTAAAGAAAAGTTTTTGCAAAGGATCTGGTGAACCTGTGCTGGAAGTTTGGGGAGAGAATTGTGTTTAATCTAAAAACATATTTTTCAGAAAAACCATCACCTTTAGCTCTTGAAAAATTATTGGACAGTCACAGATGGAGTTAGTGGAAGTACCTTAGAGCTTAAAAATTGACAGATGCTTGATCATTCTGAACATGGAAACAGCTTTACAGTCCACAGTAAAGAGCCACTGGCCCAGAGCATCTAAATAAATCTTTGCCATGTAATGCTGAAGACTTCGCAGTGGATGGTGACTATTATGCATAGCTCTGATATTTCTGACTCAGGGAAAGTATTTCCTTTCCTGTGGCCTTGTGAATTTATGCTTAAAGAAAGAAATTTTTCTCAGTTTTACATTTGCCTCCTTTTATTAATGCTAAATAAATTGTTGGGATGCTATCTGTGTGTACATTAATAAGGTGGCATTTGGTTTTCTTCTGCCTTGCTGATAAAGGTACTCAGTGAATTACAGGAACAGAAGATTTCATTGTGCCTGGCATGGACACAGTTTCTCTTGTTACTGTGTGCATATCAAGTGCATGGCACTTCTGTAGTGTCTGATTAGCAGAGGAAGTTACGCTGTTGTTGCTGCTGTACTCTGATTGTTGCTGACTGTACACTGCTTTAGGTGAAGGTTTTTATGGTTTCTTCAATTTGTTAGGAACAAATGCATTCCTGGATTCTTTCTTCATTTTACCTGGTAAACCTTATATTGTCAAAGAAAAAACTACAGTGATTTTGGGGAGAAATTGGGTAATTACTCTATCCAGTGAAAATGACACCTTGTTTCTAAATTTAAAAAGCTTTTCCTTTCCTTTTTTTTTTTTTTTGTTCAACTCTTTACATTTGAGGCATGACAGAAGTCCAAGGTTTTTAATGTTTCTTGTGAGGGGAAGGTTTCACTCTGCAAATTTTTTACCTATTGAAGAAAAATGAATACAAGAGCAAGGAGTACAGAGCTGATTTAAGAGTAATGTTGGAATCTTGATAGCAAGTTTCCAGTGTTGAAGCATGACTTGCTGTTGAAGCAATCCTCAGCTTGAACAATCTCTTTCAGAGGGATTTTCACATAGTTTTGCTTTTCACAATCCAGGATGAATTTATCCTTGAAACTGATTTAAGAGGCTTTTCTTTTCTTTTGTTTGTCACCAGATGTAGTTTTCTGATGTTGTTTTCTTCCATGAGAATAACAATTTGATGATGTAGTAAATTATTTTGAACTTTAGTTTTGTCCTTGAAGCAGCATTCCATGATTCGGTGGTCAAATTCTTCAGGCTGATATTTCAAGTTTGAGTAGCATACAGTAAAAGGTGGAAATGTGCATGTGCTGCAAAGGAAGATCAAGTGATTGTAGTGTAATTGCTTATGGTCGTGCTTTGTAGCAAGTTTTTGTATTCCTCTGCAGCTGATTGGAATGCTTTTAGCAAGGGTACCCTGCACCAATGAGTCTGTCTTTGATATAATTTCAAATATTACTACCACAATTTGTGCTACTTACCTTTCCGCCTTCAAAAATACAGGGAAGGTTAAATCTGTAGAAGAATCAACTTTCATGTGTAAGGACCAGACAGATTCACTGTGGGTGGCAGAGGGAGTGCAATCAAATGCTGGGTAAAAAGAGATCAGACCAAAATAGTAAAATTGGGCAAATACACTCAATGAAATAATGGTAATCATGGGAAGAGGTTTAGTTAATTTTTTGAAAGTGGTAAAACATAGATGGATGTTTCAGAGTTAAAAGTGTTGGAAAAAATAATTGTAAGTGTTGTGGGAAACTGTAATAGTAATGATGAATTAGCAGAAAAACTGCTAGGGAATGGATTTGGAAAATTCTTAATGGGATTTGGGAGTTAATATAGTTGAACAAAAACTTTTAGTTCTTGATTATTAGATCTTCTTTCCAGGAAGAATGTCATTTCTAGCTGAAGTATCTTTGACTGCCACAGCTACCTATCAAAAAAAGGTGCTGTGTGTTTGGTTTTTATAAAAAGATGAAGTAGATATTTTGGTTGCAAGATCCCTTGATCTATTTCAGACCATTTCTCCTTGCTTTCCCACAGAAGGTTCAAGCAGTGCCACTGTAGCCCTGAGGATTCTTGTTGTCACTTCTCTCCAGTTATTTTTTCCAATGCACGTAAAATCCGACGTTGTAGCAAATGTTTGTTAGTAGTAGGAGAATTACTAACACTATTTCTGTAGACTATTGCTGTTTGTGTAATCATGCTGGCTTTCCTTTTATGCATTACCCATCACTGCATACAAAGCAGGCAGCCTGCTGCCTGTTGCACAACTTGTAGCAGACCAAAAGGCAATAATCAGGCATCAAGCCTGGCTCCATTGAGTGAGTGCTGAAGTTTTGATTGCACATGGTGTGACTGCACTGCTGTTGTGGTTTCACTCCTCAGAGTTGAAGAAATCAGTGTACAACATGTCACTGAATTAGCCGATTCCTTAGATGTATTTTGCTTGCAGGTATTGAGCAGTCTAAAGGGTTGTGAATTTTTTTTCCTCTTACCTTACTCCTCAGCTCTTCTGACAAAGAGCGTTTTGAGTCAGAGCGGAAAACCTCAGTAAAGGACCTTTATAACATATATACAGCAGTTACTGATTAATTTTACCTTTTTAAGATATTTTTCCTGCTTTTGAAAGCTGTTTGAAATACATTTATTTGGCAGAGCTTTCCAAATCTTTAAAATTGGAACAATAGTGAAGTAGCATGCAGAAAGTCATGTGGTCACCATAGCCGTATGCCCGTGTGAGTTGCTGGCTCTGGTGAGGTGCCCCAAAAGACCTTCTGCAGCTTTGGTTTCTGGTGTGGAAGCCTGTTCAGTGAAACAGAGAAGTTTCCTGCTGTTCTGGTGACCTGCCTGCCAGCTGTGCTTTACAACTGCTCTGCTTTCCTTGTGCTATGTGAGCAGTTTGAAGGCACACCAGAAAATCTGCCAGGAACTGTCAACTTTTGGTTTTGGTTCTGAAGTGTCATAGTAAGTTGCTGATTTTGTTGCTGCATATGTAACACAGATCAGAAGTCCCTGAGAGAGTGATGAAATGGTTGGGCAGCTCACGTGCTGAGTTTGTGACTTCAATCAGCTTACTAATAATGTTAGCTTTATATTTTCAATAAATACAGAACATGTAATTAAACAACTTCTGCCTGATGACTGGAGCTTATTATTAAGTGATTTCTCCATGACTTCTGGTGAAATTCACTAAAATTTGTTCTGATGTGTCGAAGTGGCTACCTAAAAACAGAGGCTAGACAAGAATAAGGGAAAAAAAGTAGGTATTTATTTCAAGAGCCGTCAAAGGTACACCCCGGGCAGTCAAAAGGCTACACCCAAGATGGACCCTGGGTCACGGGTTCTTCACACCTATAAGTTTGGTCCGTTTGCATATCAGGGTTAATTCTCCAATTATAATTTCAGTTAATGATGTAATTACCTCAAGTTTGCCCCTCCTCTTCAGAGGCTTCTAGTTTACACATTTTGGGGCCGAAGACAACAAGATGTCCTTGAAAAGCAAAACCAGAGAGGGTTTATTACGACTAACCAGCATGAGAGAGCAGAAGTTAACACGCCGCACAAAACTTCAGAGTTACACACTAGCTGGTACAGGATTTGAAAAATATAAAAGTTAAAACCTAAGGCATCAGTGCAAAGATCTAACTTGAATGTGTGTTATTTGAAAAATGGTACAAACACCCCAAAAATACCTTTTCTTTGTTTCCTTTCTATGTGGAGCAACAAAAAAAAAGCAATGGAGGTGACACTGCTGCTTTAGTGTTGAAGGCGTAAGGATAGAAGTAATGAATTGATAATCCTCTCTGTGTGGGAGAGGACCTTTTTAATTTAAAGTAGCACTTTGTTTATTTTGATAGTAGTTATTACATTGCGTGTTTCTGCTTACATTTTCACTAACTGCTTGCTCTTGAATAGCTTCTAGTAAAGCCCTGTAAAGCCTTTTTCTGAGCAATGAATAGGCTAGCTGAGCACAGCATTGTGGAAGCCCTGCATAACAGCTGAGACTATGCTTTTGAGCCTCAACATACAAAATCTCTGAGGTGGAAATTAGTGATAGTGAAAGGTATTATGAACATCATATTTTCTGAGCTTAGCTATATCTTACCTAAGAGAGATTTTCTTCCTGGGGATCCCAGGATTGCAAATCCTTACATATTTTAAAAAGTAGGAAATAGAAATGTCTGAGAGTCTTTGACTTAACAAGTCTCACTAATCTGCTTCTAGCAAAACTAGCCAAGTCCCAAACAATGATTTTTTGCCTGCTCCAGGAATCTACAAAAAGCAATGTTTTTAATGAGAAAAAAACAATCCAGTGGCATCTGATCAAAATCTCTGTAGCTTTGCTCTAATCCTGCCATTAACACAAAACTGTATTCAATTTTGTGGAGTTACTTTTATTTGGAATAAACTGAAGGTCCCTCCTTACGGTGTAATCCATATGTTTAGTACTTAAAATGTCAAAGGTTTGCTTGGAAACTCAGCTGAGGTGGCACAGAGGTGTTGTGGACACCTTAGGAGAATATGCCCATATTCTATTTGAAAGCAATTTTTCTGTGTAAGTTTCCACATTTCTGCTCTTTGGTTTTTTTTTCTTCTGTTTGTTTTGTTTTGTTGCTGTTGTTTTTTTGTGCTGCTCTCAAAAAAGAAACCTGCATAAGTAACTTCTTTCTCCCCCTCATGAACAGCTTATTTTCTGAGCTTAGCTATATCTTACCTGCATGCAGACCATACTCTTTTTATGCTTGCCCTGTCCTAACATCAGAATGGTGTGGTTGATTTATGATTTTTCCAATTTTTATTTGAGGTCAGAAATGAAGAAACTTTTAAAAAAATTCTACATTCGTTTGTAGATCGGGAATAAAATACACCCAAAGAAATCTGTAAAAGAACAGACATGCTGAATAAGGAAACTGTTTCCTAAATAGTACTCTTACAAAATTTTTTTTTAGGCAAAATGACATTATTGCTCTTCTATCTCTTTTCCTCTTGTTGGTCGCTTTGATTCTGTTCTTGCTATAGGAATTTGCTTAGTTAGGTTTTTTATTTGTTTTACTTTTTAATTAAAAAATTAAAAAAATTTAGGCAGTATATTAAAACCAACCAACCACAAATAGAGCCCCCTGCAAAGCACGGAAGCTGGTAAACTTGTCCTCTGGACTGTCGAGGCAATTTTTATGTTAATGAGGTGGGTTTTACTGTGAGCAGTTAAAAGTTTTTCTCCTCTGAAGTGGAACATAAGGCTTCCCTCAGGCTTGTGAAGCTTGGGAGAATTTAAAAAAAATTCTTTCCTATCCAGATCATATTTGTGGGAATGTAGATAGAGTGAAAAAAATTTCTAAAGCAGTAGTCATATAATACTTTCCACATAAAAGACTGAAGTGCTTTAAATTGTCTTTCTTTAACAACATGGATTTATTTCTTTAGATGATGCTGGAACTTTCAGAAGCTTTTAATTACTATTTTGTTTGTTTATTTCTAAGTTTCTACACAGTTTAGACAGTGTCTGTGGCATTAATAAGAATCATGACACTACATTACCTTATGCAGCATTCATCAGGGGTTTGTTCACAGGGACAGAATGCATAGGTTAATACAAAAGCCAACATTGAAATCTTGCATGTGCTTTTGGGATGGGAGAAGCACTATTCAGCCTTATTTTCTGGCTTTTTAGCTTCTTGTGGGAGATAATAGGTGGATAGGAAAATGATCTTTCAGTGAATTGACACTACTGCATTTCTGCACTTGAGTTGTGCTCTTGTTCAGTTCCTTCTATGCTTTGTCTTTTGCTTTCTGTCATAGCATGCCCTTACTTTATAGTCCTGTCAGAATTCAGAAAATTTCAATAGGCAGGTTGCAAAATTTAGAAAAAATCAGTCCTGGGGCAAAGCCAAACAGGAACATAATTTATTAAAGAAGTGAATATTAAATAGGTGGATTCTGTACACAGAGAAGGAGCTGAACCTTTGGGTAGTAGGATGTTTGGAAATTTGTATAGAATCTCCTAGACCGGCAGTTGAAAATGTTTCAACAGGCAAGCCAAGTATCTTCCCATGTACGACTTGTAACCACATTGCCTACCTCCTCCTTTGCCCCGTTATCAGCACCTGGCAGGAAAAGGTGGGGCACCTTCTGATCCCTGCCACACTGGTGGCATTTCGAAGTGTAAAGCCTTTTCGTTATCTTCCATAATTCAAAGCAAGCTGTCTGGACTACTCCCTTTCACAATACAGTTGGTTTAAATTTGGAAATAAGTGCAAGTTAGGAAACCTGACACAAAAGTGGCTAGCACAGTGTAGACAGGAAAGTGCTGCTATGGGGAAGAACTTACATGAGGGGATCTGGGAGTTGTCTTGTCTGAAGCCAGGACTGGTGAAATGAAGGGAGCTGGCATTGGGGATCTGTGTGATGCCCTAAAGACAGCCATGGTGCTGCAATTCCTCCCACCCTTTAATTTTTATAAGAAATTAAAGATACATGGAACCTGATTTTTGTAAGATTCATAAGGATTTAGTAAGTCTACTGTTCTTATACTGGTCTATTGCTTTCTTGTCCCACTTCCCATATCCTTACTACGCGTCTCCCTAGAAAGCCAGGAAGTTGGTCATGAGGGAGAAGAGGTTGAGGATAGGGTTAGGCCAAAGACCTGCTGAGCAGTGGGACTGGTCACACCATGTGTGGATTGGTCTGCCAGCAGCTGCTGGACTTCTCACCTTTCACCTGCTGGGACAATGGACTGGGATTGCTTGTGAAGCTGTAAGAAAGTCCATTATCTTTGAGACTCTTATAAAAATAAATTAAAAATTGGCCAGTGGCTAAAAAGTTAAGTGTGAAAAATAAATGTTTAATCACTTAAAACTATTCTTTATGGATTAGCAAAAGAGCCTACTTTCCAGGTTCTTTAATCATAGAGTGTTTTTTTTCCAGTGTAATGTTATTCACCGGTTGTAATCTTAAAAGCTTGAGTGGCTCTTTCTTTTTGTTTTGGTTAACAGTAAGTGAAAATCAGTGACAAAATATCTTAAATCTTTAATGAAGCTTTAATTATATCTGCATTTTTGTTTGTGTGATATCAACTTGTATAAAAACATGATGTATACTTCACATATATAATTGCCTCACCATAAAACTGCTTATGTACAGATAATTATTTTATTGTTTATAAATTCATTCTTGCTTATGGCTTTGGTGATTTGGTGTTTGGATTCTCCACAGATCTTTAAAGAGTTGATGCTATATGAAGTATAGAATTTCAATTAGGTTTCTAAAAACATAATTTAAATGTTTTGATGTTAAAAAATACTTTTTTTATTGTTCTCTGTAAGTGAAATGTTGGACCACGATTACTTCATTTTCCTTGTTTACTTCCTTTTTTGTTTCTCACTGAGATTTGAGTCATGATTAATTGAATAAAATATTACTGAAAGAGATCATTAGAATCTTTAGATGGCTGTTCTTAGTTTCAGCACTTGTCATTTTACAGTTGTAGTGATCTTTCAGAAAAAGCTCATGCAGCTAATAATAGTATTTTTATTTGCACAAACAATGTTTTTAAAAGTGAATGAGCTCTTCAAGAGAGTAGTTTCATTTACTTTAGGAGAAATACAGAACTTTGTGATAATCAGACCTTTTCTGTTTTGAACTGTTTTATTGACATTTTTCAATAAATACTTAAAATAATTTCGAATCCTAGCTATTTTTATCACTGTTGTGCCACTACTGCTGAACAATGGAAAATAACGGGTTTTGGAGAGGAAAGCTCATTAGAAACAGATTTTCAAGACAGTAGGCTGATTTCATTTATAACCTTTTCACTGCGATAAAGTAGAATTTAGGCTGTCAAAATTGATCTATTAGCACTTCTTAGTGGAAAGGGTTGGCATTTAGGTTTCTGTTGTGTATTTTGTTTTCTGTCTTGGATATTATTATCTAAATTGACAGATTGACAAAGTATTCTTTGTCACCACTGAATCAAGAGATTTCCATTAAAAGCAGGTTAAAGATGTTAGAATTAATCTAATTGTAGTGAGTTACTCTTTTTTCCTTTTTTAAAGAATTGTAAAGACAGGGTATTTAATCAATATATGATTTTATCATTCTGTTGACTTCTACATTTTTAATTTCACTTCCTGAGAGAGAATTGTTCAAAGACTGTGATTTATTTTGATGATTGTTTATTTTGACAAGTTATTAATTTTTTTTCCTCTGGTAAAGGTGGGCTACAAAGTATCCTCTTACTATGAGTTGAGTCAACTTTTTTATTTGGTGGTAATTTTTTTTTAAATTCTAAATTTAATACTTTGCTTCACTTTGTAGAAGGTTTCCTGGTCTAAATTTATTTATTTATTAGTTTCAGTGGCAGTGGGGAGAATCTGGGTGGATTCCATGTTGTGCTTCCTTTGAGATTCATTGTAATCTCAACTGTAAGACATAGTATGAAAAGCACAGTTTGAAGGAGGGTAGTGGAAGTCTGTAGAGGACAGACTAAGTTAAGAGGGAATCCCCACTATTAAGTGGGGATTGTTTAGGCCGAAGAAGGGATGGTGTGCATACAGCATTGAAAATATCTGCAGTGAAGAAAGAGGCAGCAGGCACTCTCTGTTCTTGATTTGACAGGACTGGGTATAACTAACCAGCTTGCACTGAAATGGGAAAGAGTCACATGAGAGCTTTGGAAAACTGCCAGCAGTAAGAATATTGAAACACTTAAATCTCACCAAATAACCATGGATAATACACATGTCAGAAATGTCATCAGTGTCACTGATGCTGACTTCGGAGACCAGGGACATTGATATGTTGTGTCAAATGGCATCTCAAGATATGACTCAGTGATTACTGAGTTTTTGGTATGCTGTCATAGAACTGCAGTTTGAGTGGTTTTGTGGGCAGGGTGGTAAAATCAATCCACTCAGAGCCACCACTTTTTGTTTTTTTTTTCCTTCCAAAACTTGGTGTTGTAAAGCCTATATTTCCTTTTTTTTTTTTTCTTCAAGCAGTATTCTTGCTGGTTAGTTCCAGACCAATCTGGAAGAAGAGACCTCAAAAATAAACAAAACCATTCATTTTTAATGAAATTGCTGATGAGATAATGGGAAAATGTATTGACTTTCTCCTCTGAAAAGAACACAAACTGAACTTGACAGTTGCCAAGGCAGTTGCCAAGTTGACCAGGCAGTTGCGTGTGTTGGGCCAATATTGCTAATGTAGCTCTGGATCCATTGTAGATTGTGAGGGCCAGCTGCACCCTGGGGGCATCAGGCACAACATCACCAGCTGGGCAGGGGAGGGGATTGTCCTGCTCTGCTCTGCCCTGCTGGAACAGGCTCCCCAAAAAAGTGGTGACAGCACCAGGCCTGACAGAGTTCAAGAAGCATTTGGACATTGCTTTCAGGCACATGGTGTGATTCTTGGAGTGTCCTGTGAAGGGCCAGGAGTTGACCCTATGATTCTGATGGGTTTCTTCTAATTCAGCATATTCTATGATTATATTGTTCTGTTTCTTGTCTGATCTGGATTTCATCAGGTGTTAGAATTAATTTTGGTTTAGTAGTAATAGAAGATGGTTTCAAAGACAAATAGCCATACATAGGGATTTGAGTTTCTTTTGAGTTGTCTGAGCAATAGAATTGTTTTAATTTATGAAGTGATAATGCCAAGTGTTCACAGTGAAAGTGTCTCCATCATAATACTCATATATATATAGTTTTATGACCAACTTTATAGTTCTTTACTCCATCCATTATTTTCCCCTTTTTACTGATTAGATTTCATATGTAGTCTGTAGCAGATAGAATGAGAACCATGTAGAAAATACCAAAGGCTTTGTCATATACCAGTACTTGAGAAAATACCAGTGGCTTTGTCAGAATTGTAACTGGTGATTTCCAATATGTAATTTAGATACTGAGCTGAAATGTTATGACATACCCAGCAGGTATCTGTAAAAGGGATCTGTTTACATTTAATGTTTTTAAGGGAGAGTTGTAAACACAGCATAATGGCTGCTTGTTTACTGGTGGTTTAAACACATTAATTTGTATTTTGTATTGAATGCTAGCTGTCTCCCACATTAGTTAATAATTGTAACACATCTGAGCACACTCTACACCGATAATGTAGGTGGAGTTAAAGGAGTCTGGCTTTCTTGCTTTTCAAGTAGATGTGAAATCCCAGAAAGCTCAGATCAGCTGATCCTCTCTCTGTCAGAAGCTGAAGCCTCTACACTTGCCTATACAGGTTAAGTATTTTCACCTGACATGTGGTTGATAGTCTGAGAAATTTTGATTTACGATGAAGCATGAATTGGATTAGAAGACGTTTACCCTGTGAGCTCAGATTATGAATTCTTTCCTGCAAGTTACCTTATTCCCTTTGAATGCAAGTTCTGTGATGCAAATAAAAAGGAGAGTAGATTTTGCAAATTAATAAAGTCAAAGCCACAGCTCAAGCCCTCGGTAATCAGCTCTGCTGTTGCTCAGTTTTCCTGAGTGTTTGTCTCTAAAATGAGCTCTGTTCTCTCTTTCTGCTTACTGAGCAGTTCTGCATTAGGGATGATGTCTAACATAATTCCCAGAGGAAGTGAAGAAATTTGAAGGAGATTGGTTTGGTGCAAAATACTGTCCTACATCTAAGTAATTGAGAATAACAATATAATTTGATTCATGTCACAAATAGCGTAGTGTGCCTGAGAGAGCAAAAATGGAAATTGCTTACGCAGGGAGAGTGAACTACCACATGTTGGATACTAATATTATACACAGATCCATTCTGCTCCGGTTCTGCCTCTCTGTAATATTACAGAGGGTCTCAGTATAAACAAATGGCTAGTGTAACCAGTCTATCTCAGCATTTTTGTTTGTTGAATTTCCATACAGATTGTACCTTGGCACATCTGGCTGCCCAGTGTGGTATAATGTCTGTAGGGCTTTCAGATGGAACAGTATAGTTAAATTTATGAAAGGTTTCAAATTGGAATTAAGTTTCTTTTTAAGTACAAAAGCAAAACAAAAACATGTTAAATAGCACAAAGTAAACAAGTGCTAAAATTAAGCAATCAGGAATTATTCTTGTTCAAGTCTTGGGTTACACAGACTGATAGAACCTTCTGTACTGAATATATGTAGCTATTTCCCTTTGAATTACATGTAGCAGAGTGTTTTCTCTGCCCTTATTGTCCATGAAGATGCATTTACAGTATTTAAAACTGATGCCTGGTTCTTAAACAGTAAATTCCAAGATGCTCTAGTCTAGAGGGCATCAGAGGTACTTAAAAACATACAGAAAACAAGCCAAAATAATTAAATCTATGCAGGTACGTATTTCATTCCTCTAAGTTGTATCTTTACCATGATTATCCTGCCCTTATGGGTCCTTATAGATTTTTATGTTTCATTAATTCTTCTGCAAATTCTATACTTCTCTTCATGCCTTGTAACCTTTATCTGAAATTTCAGTTTTGATCTTTTGGGGTTTTGTGCTCAGTGCTGAATTTGTATGTAAAATACAGAACAGAATGGTAAAACATTGCATTCAGAAAAACAGTTCTCAGTGTATTTCTGAAGTGAGAGCCAAGGAGGAGGAAACAAGGAACTTTTATAGAATTTTTCACAGTGCTATGTTTAAGCTGCTTCACACTGAAAGTATTTCAGACCAAACCCCCAGTGTTAAAGTACCTTTTGAGTCTCCCCAGGACACCTGTGAAAAGTATGTTGTGATGGTGTATTTAAAATTAGCTGAATAACCCCCAACTCGTTTTTCCAGTGTGTTTGTCTTCTGTGGAGCTAGATGCTGTGCAATGTAAAGTTTGTGGCTTGTATGGACTCTTGGATCAAAGGAAGGACTACAAAAGCAGATCCCTCCATCCATACATGGAACTCTATTTGCATGGCTGATGTCACTGGGGAATTTGTAGATTGAAGTATTTTGTCTCTCAGCAGCATTTGAGAAATATGAAATGGATGGACTTTTCCATACAGCATGCTTCTCTATGCACTGTGGTGATGCTATCTGCGAGTGTGACAGCAGCTTTTGATCCTTAATAGTTAAAATATAAGCTGCATTTCATAGCTCTGTGTGCATTCTGATCTGGAGCTGTCAACTGAGAAAGCTGAGATGTGTGCATGACAGCCTGTTGTTTGTACCTTGGATAGTTATGTGCCATCTCTGGGAACAGGACACAAGTTTGCCTTATGAAATAGCACTCTGTGTTTCAGGAAGCCAAGTGGTGTGCCGCCTGTTACGGTTCCACCAAAGGTCAGTCCCTTGGGATTGCACAGCTAGCTGAAGCTGGGACTGGTTTCTGTGATTACTGTTCAGAGGGAAAGATCTGATCCTTTTTTTCAGGAGCAAACTCTCCTGGAAGCTTGCCTCCCCTGCCGTCTATGGAATAAGAAAAATAAGTTGCTTACAGCAGATAACTGTAATCCCTGGTAAAATTCAACAAATTAGAATTTAGCCATTATTTTGAGGCCAGTCTGTGAGATGGTAGGAGTTTTTTTAATCCTATGTCTCAAAAACTATGTAGTCTTTTTTAATGAGTTGCAAGATGGCATTGTTTATGCAAAACTTAAGTTTGGAAGTTTTTTAGCCTTTCTTATTGGTACCCCACTCCGCTGAATTGAGGGGACTTAATAAAAAGCCATTATTGAATTCTAACAGAAGAAGGATTTGACACTTTGAAGTAAAATTTTCAAGCATTTTTTTGAGGGAAGAAGAACTAGGATATTAAATATTTTGTAGCAGATGACAAAGCCTGTGGACACTCCTGGAGTTCCTGTTGAAGCCACTGCCAATTTTCCTTGCAAGGTAGTTCCAAGATTAGATAAGCAGCATACATGGATTAAAGGTATCAGTCTGTGTTTTGGTTTGTGATCCTTCTCAAAAGAATCTGGATCTGTCCTGCAGTGAGTGCAACAGCTGTGCTGTGAAACTGTTGGATTGATCTCTGCTGTTAGATGTGCTTCCTGTAATATGTAGAAACATTTACAAGGAACATGACCTCTTCCTGATGCCCATTTGCTTCAGCAAGACTGCAGCAAATAGAGCTACCCAAGTAGTCCTAAATGTATAAACTGAGAATTTCCATACTTTTGCTGAAAAAATTAGCATCAATTTCAAACAAAGACATGCACTGCTCAGTTTGCCACCAGCTATTTAATACTTGGGGGACATTATGATCTTGCATCACAAAGAGTAACTCAACTCATTCCATTTGTGACATCTCTTATAAGCATACCTTATTTCAAGTGCTACCCGGTTTGATTTAAAGACAATAAATTAATCCTACCTTCCTGCATTTCCGTTAGCGTGTGGAGAGAATTTGCTAATACATTTTGTATTTATATATACTTAGATCCCAGTCTGCTGCAGTATGCCTGATTTAACTTGAAAGGAAAAAAATACATCACATGTAATTAACATGCTTGAGAGATGTGTTTAATTTAATTACTGCTGTTGTGTACATTTATGTACTAAGTACACATTTCTCTTAAATTCTCCCAGGTGATTATCTTCAAGATATTTGGTTCAGGATGACATAGTTTCTGTATTTATAAACTTAATGTTTTAAGAACACTGATCTTGTTTTAAGTTTATTTTTGTCCTTGCTACAAAAATAAAATAGATGAAGGAAATAGAGAGTAATTTTTCCCTATGCTTATAGAAACTGTATTTTAAAAAATTGTCTCTTCTTCTTTCCACTGTATTTCATTCTGCCTGTGCTCTGTTTTACAATTCCTTGCGGATTCAAATTTTCTGTTTCATTTTCAGAATTCATTATAAATAAGCACTGATTAAATTTCACTGTAGTCTAGTAGGCTGGTAAGTTTTTGAGTCATGTTCTTTTGAGTCAAAAATCTTTCAAAGGAGAGATTTTTCTGTGACTTGCACACTGTCAGGAAGGAAGAAATTAGATAGAAATCAAGAATTTCTGACTGCTGTCTGTGTTCTTGAAGCATGTCTTTCTGCCTCAGTACAAAAATAATCAAAAGTCTACAAACTTAAAGCAGTGGCACAAACTTTATAAAAGGAATCTCTTAAGAATTGCAGCTACCTATTTCTTTGTTAGTCTTACTGGAGAAAATTGTATTCTTAAATTGCTTCCTATTTATTAGTATGTTTTTTTACTTAATAATTTTTTAACCCATAGTAATATAAGTCAACCTGATTTTGATTTACTTGGTAGGAGAACAGTGCACTGCTTGCATATCAGGTTTGTTTGGTTTAATACTACATTTTTAGAGGAAAATAGATCATGTTGCATCAGGCAGTCTGAGGAAGGTGAGCCTGCTGCTTTATGACCCTCAGATTTTATCACACTACCTCACTCATACATCCTAGGAGAACATCAGAAAAACTTGCTATGTGAATACTTTTCTGTTACTGCCAAGATTTGACACTCTTGTCTGTAGAAAGGAGACTTGAGACTTAGCTGGCACAAGCTGTTAAGATGTTTATTGATTAATGAACACTCAAAGAGTAAACAGGTAGAGCAGCAAAATAGTCTATGCCAAATAATCTATGATCTATGCAATCAAATAGGATACAGATGCAGATTCTGAGGAATCACATATGTGGTTACTACTAAATTACTGTTTTCTAGGTACTGAGGTGTAAATCCATTTCTTGCCTCTACAGGTGCCCTCCTCCTCCCACCACCCAAAAAAAAAGGAAATTGGAACAATGTTAAGAACAAAAACCTGATTGAGAGTCCAGCATGTCATCCAAAGGGGTTTGTTTCTTCCATCCTCCTTGTGGACTTGAATTCACATGTCTGCATGACTACCATCTAGAGGCATGCACACACTTAGCAGTGGAAGACCTGCTCTCCTTTTTCTTCCCTTGATTTGGCATTTTTTTCTTTATTTGCTGCATTAGTCTCCTGTTTTTTGCTGAGTTTGGGCTGAGCTTTTCATTAACATTATCTCTGCCGAAACTTTTCACAAGAAAACAGCCCCCTCATAATTGCCTTTTTTGTCATTGGTCCCAGCTTTGCTACATCCATACTCAGATTTCATAATTTGTGTTGTTCTATCGGCAACATAAACCTTATGCAGTATTATCAATAGGATTGCTTCAGTGTGGGTGGCTTGGCAGCCCAAAATTCGTGCTTTATTGCCATCGTAGTGCTTGGATTTAGTTTACATTTTTCAATTCCGGCACAGAATTTTTCTCTTTTAGCTCTCTACCTAGATCCAATTCCTCATGATGGGGTTCTTGCCGTCTGTGCTGGAGTGTGTGCCAGAGCAGCAGGGTACCCTTTTTTTCACACTTCTCTGTGGCCTGTCATGGGTCCTTACTAGGGCGTCAACTATTGTGAGGCTGTGTGCTCGACATTTACTACTTACTTAAAGTTTCCTTTGCATATCTTCCATTTCTTACAGAAGTCTTTTTGTTCAATTTACTAGGAAATAATGTGATATCTCGGTAAAAGGCATAGAGCTGGAACTCTTGGTTTTCTGGCTGTGCAGATGCCTGTCAATTTTTTAATAAGCAAGAAAAGCTAGCTTCTGTGAAATCTGCAAATCACCAGCATGCAAGTATAGGACCAAAAGGATTTTATAGATGTGGATCTAATTGGGTGATTACTGTGGTGTCTTTGGGATTTTTTGTCCACCTGCGTGGATTGCAGAGACTCGAGACACATTTCTGTAATGATGTATTTGCAAACAGAATCACATGCCTGGATCTGTCAGCCCATTTGAAACAAGGGTTACTGACATGCTACTCTGAGGTGTACTAGAAACTGTTTTTTACCAACAGAAGCCTTTAGGAAGTGCTTTGGTTGGTTGGTTTTGTTATTTGATTTTCTTTTTTCTGAATTAATGCATAGTCACAAAATAATTCCCTCTTGTTGTTTAAAGAAATGCAGAATCATTGAACTGTTTAGGAATGGAATTGAAGGAGAAGCTGATTTCCTATTGCAAACTGGGTAACATTTATTTCAGAAAACTTGGTACAGTGACTTAGCTTTTGTGCACCAGATACCACATATTGGAATAAGAACAAGTCTGTGGGTTTAAGTCAAGGAGATTGTTAGTTTTCTCCAGTTACATGAATATATCAATGATTTGCAGGTCACACCAGTGATTCTTTATCCTGTTAATGGAAGGACACTCTATTAACATTAACACTACATTACATGGAAATAATTCATAGCAAACTTGTTGGCCTTTTCAGCCTGTAAATTGATTTGTAAAAAAAGATATTTTTACAGCAGAAGTCAGATATAATGCTTTTTTTTGTTTAACTGAGAAAGTGTTGAATAATTCATCAGATATGGACATCAGCTTAGGATTTTTTACAGTATGATGTTCCTTACAAGAAAAGCTGAACTAAAGGTGGGATTTTGGACTTACATGGAATTCTGCCTAGTTCCAAAAAATGCCAACAAACTTTTACTCAGTAGTAAGTATGTTAACATCAATTTAAGTTGTTAGTTTTGTCAGTGTTATCATCTTGGGGCAGAAATAATATCTCTAATATTATCAGTGAGGCAGCCAAATATTCTCAGTAATACAGTCTATTTTTAAAAAATCCTATCAGTAAAAAATAGTGTTATTTTATTATATTCTTTGTACTATATAAATGTATATTAAATAAAATTACAATATATAAGGATTAATATTGTAATAATGAGATAACAATTGCTATAATTAATAAGATAATTATTATATATTATTGGTAGTAAGTATTGTATTAC
>JACBWW010000028.1:3087647-3178839 GCA_020086605.1 Lanius collurio
CTTTGTACTATATAAATGTATATTAAATAAAATTACAATATATAAGGATTAATATTGTAATAATGAGATAACAATTGCTATAATTAATAAGATAATTATTATATATTATTGGTAGTAAGTATTGTATTACCTGTAGTGCTGATGGTGTCTTCTTTTATCACAGTGTAAAGTTCAGGAGTTTCCTTGACTAATATGAAACATTGCAAATCTCATAGAAGGAAAGGATAAAGCAAATGTGGGCTCAAAATTATTTGATTTTGAATTCTGAAAGTTAATTCTGTCTTTGGACTTCTTTGTAATTCTGTTAAGGTAGAATTGGACTACTTTTTATAATTCTATTAAGGTAACACCTTGTCCTCCAAGGCAGCTGAAGGTAACAAGCACTGTAGAGCAGCTCTAAAAGATTTTGGGAGTACTAAAGATCATGGTATTTGTGTTCTGCTGCATCAAAAAAATCTAGAGAAACTTTTTTTAAAAAATGAAAAGCATCCTGCATAGTTGTGATCGCGAAACTTTCAAGAACCACAAGATTTTATGGTGACTTATCTATGCTAGTTTTGAATATATTATTTATTGAAGGCACAATGGTTTTGCCTATTTCATAGCTGTACATTGGGTAGAAAGGTGTCACGCGTAATGTTTGAGTGTCTTCTGACAAAAACTATCTTTACAGCTGAAAGTCTACAAAAGTATAAGTAAAGGGTTATCCATTTACATTTTATTTAAGAGAGCACTTAGTAAAAGAGACAAGAGTGTAGATAAGAATTTTGGGGATTTAAATCACTGATGTTGTGGTATAATAAGCCAGGCAATGTGATTTCAGAGAGTTTTTTGATTTATTGCTGCAGAGTGGTCTGTAAAACGGGCTTTTCAGTGCTATGACGGAGGATTGAGAAGAAGAGCAGCAACATATCTGTCTGTGTTGGTTTAAGAAAATTTAAAGAGGTGGGCGCTCTAAAATGAGTTATCTCCCTTAGCTTCAACCAATCCCTTTCCACCAATAAGGAGAAATAGATTAGATTGATGGGAGTCAAAAAGTAACAAAACTGCAGCAGCAAAAAAATAACAGTACATAATCACAGGATACAGAATTGCTAAATCTCACAAACTCCCCCAGAACAAAGAGAAACCCGAAATGGTGGAAATACCCCTTCCAAGATGGCGCCTGCCACAGGGAGACAAAGGGAAAATGGCGCCAGCATGGCTGCCCTGGAGGCGAAGGGAGAAAAGATTGCTGCAAACCCTCTCAGGGTAAATCTATCTACTCATGTGATGTTAGTTTTTCCCACGTTTGCATTAAGTTAAAGAGAGTTGAATATATGTCAATACTATTTTCATTATAATTCTTTTCTTTAAGTGAGCTTGTGGTGGATTGACCTTGGCTGGCTGCCATCCCCCTGCCTCTATCACTCCCCCTCTTCAGTAGGATACTGGGGAGAAAATAAGATGGAAAAGCTTTATTGAGATAAAGAGGGGGCTTTCCAGTTCCTGTCATGGGCAAAGTCGATTTGATTTGGGGAAAATTAATTTATTGCCAATTAAAATAGAGTTGCATGGTGAGAAACAAGGACAAAACGTAAAACCACTCTTCTTGCTCTTCCTCTTCACCTTTTTCCACGCTCAACTTCGCTGCTTCATTTCTGACTCTTCCACCTCCTCTTTCCTGGGGGGAGGGCACTGCATTCCACCCCAGACCTGCACCCCAGATAGAGCAGCTGCAGCTCAGGAGGGAAAAGTGAGGTAGTTTCATCTTAAATTATGACTCATATTTGACAAGTGTTTGTACTGGGAAGCTTTGAACCTAGAATCACTTATGGCAGCATGCAGCTGAAGAGCTCTGGGTAGCCTTGGGTTTGCTTAGGGGATGCAGAGTGGGGGATTTTGGGTTTTTGCAGAAGAGACCAGTGTGATTGCTTGTGACTCTGGGCAGGGTCTTTTTGTGAGGTGACAGGAGAAATGCAGGCTTTGGGACCAAAACAGTCAAAAGTGTCATTTTTCAAAAAAATATAAAACTAGTCTTCCACCTTGTTAGGAAACCTAGGGAAGCTAATGTGCTTGCAGATGGTCCTTTGATACTGTCATCTGAGTGCTTAGGTCTGTGGTTGGCAAAGCCCTAGCACCAGCTGGTGCTGCAAGTCTTGGTCCGGACATGGACTTCTGCTGTCACCGCTGCTGGCTGAGCTCTCACAGAAGGGGTCCATCTTCCCCCATACATGTACATCCATAGGAGGAATTGCCTGGCATTTGATCAAAAGAGTTATTTGTGGGGAGGGGGCGGGTGGAAAGAGAAACAGTTTGTTTCTGTATTTCTTTAAGTCTGTTATTTTGAGGAGTTCAGATTCCTTCTGGCAAAACTAATTGCAAAGAGTTAGAGCCACAGCTGCATCTTCTGTTATGCAGAAGTGAGTCTGAGGTGAGGAAAACCTGGACCGTGATGGTACAGAGGCCAGCCTCTCTGGGACATGGGAAATGTGTGGGGATGGAACTTGGCTGCACTTGCCATGGCTGGGAGCCAAGGGAGATGTCATTGCTGCTCAGCAAGCCTTTGGCTACTCTCTTTTGCAGTCACTCAGGTGCTGTCCTTCTGCTGTTGTGGGGTACCAACAAACTCTAGCTTATTCTCCTTTAATTTTTTTGGTGGCTTAGTTCTTTGCAGTAGGTATGGATTATTGATTTTGAGCTTGTTGACTCTTCTTTGTTGCATCTTGACTTGAACATCTTCATTTGCTGATTTTTTTTTCATTTTCTTTTCAGTGTAATGTTCAGGTTTCCTGGATGAGTGCTCTAAATATTTGTTTGCATGCTGTTACTCCTATAAGATGTAAAATAAATCTGTATTTGGCTTCTCAACTTGTTTTGTTAGTTGAACTATGATTGTTATTTTGATTCTGAAACCATGTAGAGTTAAGTAGCATAGTACAAAGAATTATTTGGGGAGTTTTAGGGTTTTTTCTTGGGGCTTGGATTTTGGGTTTTTTTCTGTTTGTTTGGTTTGGGTTGTGTTTTATTTGAACCTTCAAGGAGGAAAGGGATGCTCTGTGTTTGGATTTTGTTCAATAATGTATCCATTTTTCTGTTGCTACAGTGATTTCTATTTGGGTTTTGCTGTTAGGTTAGGTTTAGCTGTTTTTCAGATATTCATGTGCATTTCTTAGCTCAAAACCTCTTTTCTGCCAGTTGATGGTTGTTTGGAAGAAATCTGTTATGTGATCTCCAAGTCTATGCCACATCATGTACTGAAGTGCAGTCTGTGGGGACCATCAGAAATTGCCTTTAAAAGTGTACCTCAGGTCCAAGCTAAAACACGTAGGTAAACCCACTCTGAGAAACTGACTCTGATAATCTATTCATTCTTACAAACTGCAGATTTTTTTTTCCGTGCTCCTCACCTTCCTGTTTCCTTTTTTTCAGACTTTTTTTCCGCTAGAACTGATGAGAGAAGTGCAGAGACTTTCAGAAAAGCCAAACCTCTGGTCACAGGCCTGAAAGAGCCATAATTGTTTCCCAGGACTAGCTTTTAATTTTTTTTTTAATCATGGCTTTAATCAAATTTTTGAAATATTCAGCTTGTATTGACTCACTTTTAGTTCCTGAGTTTGGATGATGTGTATTTAAGTTCAGGATCTGCACAAATAGCTGTTGGCAATTTGAAAACTGGCCTGAACTTTTGAAAGTCTTGAGACTTGGTTGTGTAAAATTCCTACTGTTGACCAAGTGCGTTTGTACATAAGAGTTGTTCTATTCAAATGACTAATTTGACATGTTTAGAAGTGTGTGACAGAAGAGCATTTTGGACTCTTAGTTTTTAGTAACCCTTATGGCAGAGTTTCAGAAGACTGTAAAAGAGAGTATGCTGTGTTAATATTTTAAGAAGTGATGACTAATACTTGGTATGGTAGCTTAGTATAAGTGCCCCATAGGATCATAGACTGAATGCTGTGGGTTGGCAAACTTTGAAAATTGCAGGCCTTTCTAAGTGGTGTATACTGCAGTTCAAGCAAGCAAGAACTTAGGGCATTGTAATGGTTTGCACTTTTAAGAGGCTGGGTTTACTGATCATCATGGGGTTTACAACTTTTGTAGAGCTAAATGTTTACTTGTCCAGAGAAGTTCGTGTAACTTTATACTGACAGTAGCCACCTGCACTGTGATTTGAAGCACAGTGTTGAATTCTGTAGTAAAGTGATAATCTTAAAATCCTGTAGCAACCTACAAAGCTATGAGAAATATATAGTTCTTTTTAATTTTCATTGCTTTTAAGATCTACTTCCATGTTTAAAGTGATGTCTATATAATTTAGGTCAAAGTTACAAACTGCTTATGTAGCTTGGGTTATTGAATATCAATGTAACCTAATATCAGTATAACCTAAATCATGACTTTTTATCAATACAATCTGAAGATTATTAGTATAAGCTGAAGTATAGTCTTCTATAGTAATATAGCCTGGCTCATAGCTTTTAGTTATGTAGCCTGAATCATAACTTCTATACCTATATAACCTGATGCTTGTGTAACCTGAATCATAACTTCTGATACCCATATGACCTGATACAAATAACTTTTTTTATACAATGTAATGTCTAGTGTATAGTTAACTAGTTGCTTAAATGCAGAATAGACAAAAAGAGAGGAAAAAAATAAAATCAAACTTAGCAGGTGTATAGTTCTAGAAGTGGTTAAGTGTAGCACTAATCAGAAAATGGCAAGCCGAAACCAATTAGACACAGAACAAAGAATCTAGGCCAGTTAAGACCAAATGGACCAAAGAGCACTGTAACTCTGCATGCCCCGAAGACAAAGTTGTGTAGTTCAAGTGTGAAGAGGTCTTTAGAAGCCTTCATCAAAGACCCCCGAAGACCCCCACATTGGGGAAGTGCATGCACAGTGCAGAGAATCACCTAATAACCATGAGATCATGCTCTGTAAATTAGTTCCTGTGCATATGTGATGATGTTGTAATGACATAGCAACATTAAGCAAAATTTGCTGTATAGATATACCACAGCACTTGACAAAGATGGGTGAGTTAGGAGGAAAAATCCCCCTCATCACCAGCACTGCAATAAACAAATACCTGCTCTACAGACATCACTCTGTGGGGATTAATTTCCAGCTTGTCTTTCGGGCATCAATAGTTAATTCAGTGACTTCCTATCTTCATTTTAAAGCATATTTCCTTGAGAGCGATCACATCCTCAGTACTTTTTGTCTTGAATTAAGAAATTAAAAATGAAAGGATGCTGTAGTATAGCAAAGAAAAGGGAAATCAGCATGCACATTCTTAAAACGTCACTTATGCAAAGCTCGAGTATTTGAAGGGAGGTCAAACCATTCCTTTGCCTGATGGATAACAGAGACCAGGGCATGGATCTTAATTTGAGTTAACTACCACCAAAGAATAGAACCTAGAATACCAGTTAAGCTTGGATCTCAGACATGAAAGACATTCTGTTATAGGAGGAATGGTCCTTCCTTGAAAAGGAATTAAATAAAAAAACAACAGAATAATTTCAAATATACCATTCCCTGGAATTATGGGATCCCCCTTATCTAAGTTTAACGGAACATTTAAAGGATACCTTATCTTCTCTTCATAAAATATAATTAGGGCTTCTGTTCTCTATAGAGGTGCCTTTGTGTAGGTTATGGGTGCCTTTGAAATACCTTTCATTAATAATAACTTCCAAGGATAAGTGAAAGGAGCCATTGACAGTCAGATTGTCTACAATCAAAAAGGAGGAAAATACTAACCAATGAATAGCTAAATAAGTACTTCAAGTGTTGAAATAATTCAAGATCCTTCTATTCTTCCTTTAATTTTATTCATGTTAAATATTTTTTACCTTAGAATTACCCTTTTTAGCTGCCACTGTTTTCTACTGTAATTCCACTGGTTGAATGTCTTAATAATATAAAAGGATTTTATAATGTTAAGAATGCATAATAAAATATTTTAAATGGAATATACACTTCTCCTAAAATCTAAGTATTTCTGTGTAAAAAGAGAAGAAAAAAATAACATACTTTACAGAAATGTGAGCCATCTGAATTCTTTTGGGTGTCATTTCTCTTTGGAAGGTAGACAAAAGCACTGTGGAGCAGGATACAAATAATTTTTAAAACTAGGCAACTGCTACATGTGTTTTTAGAAAAAATTTTATTTAATGTTCTTTTTTGCTTATAGCTCTAAATGCTGTTACACTATCATTTTACCTATTGTCTGTATGTCTTGACTGGTCTGTGTGGAGATTCTTGCTGTAAATGCTGCATAGGGATGTGAAAAGTGTGCTTGGGTGACTCTCCTCAATTTTCTTTGTTTTCTTTCAAACTCTCTCCTGTGTAGCCGTGTTCTGGTCTGTTTGTTTCCTTAGCAGGTAGAGACTGGCAAGTGTATGGGAAGCATTGTGCCTTTTACCAAAAGCATCTGCTTTTGATGTGCATGATCTGGCAGTAGTGTGTGTGATCTAGTTAACGTGATTAGCATCAACAGTTTTGGGGTTTTTTGCCTTAACCTGATAGGACCTCAATGGCTTCAGCCAGGCATCACTTCCACTTCCCTGCTCAGGCTGTAATTTCTGAGCAAGCTGCACATCTGAGTATCCTGAGCTGTGTACAGTGCAATTGCTAATACTCCTCAAGTTCTGTTGTGAGCTACAGATGTGGAGAAATGCCAACCTTCATTAGTGTTTAATTATGTCTGGGGAACAGATTTCATATGCAGTCGCCTTGGAGCAGCTATTTCCAGTAACAGGAATGTGCTTGTGCTGAAAAAGTAGGTCTCAGTCAAGATTTTCCTCAGTTCAGAGAAATGAGTTGATGTCCTCCCTGTTTGAATGAGTAACCCTTCTCTCATCAGCTCTCGGGGGTGGCACAGGCTGTATCTTGCTTTGAGGCTCATGGAAGGCACAGAAATTGCTAATGTTCTGAGCTAGGAAAAAAATTTGGGGAGACTGGAGCAGGCAGACATGTCTGGTGAGGCCAGCCAAATTCAGGTAGGTGCTGGTCTAGGCCGCACAGGTCTCCTGCTAATGAAAATATGGGGTGTGCATCTGTTCCTGGTGCATCTGCTTTAGTGCTGACCACAGGATTTCAGAAAGATTGTAACTGTGGAATATATGCTTGAGAGTTTTTTACCTCATCACTCAGGACTATGCTTGGAAGTAAATATATGACATCTTCCCATATGGTTTTGGAGATGGCTGTGGGGCTAATCCATGCAGTAGGGCACTGTAACATAGCTACAAATCTGTGAGAAAATACAAGTGGTGGATCAAATTTCCTTCCAGCCTTTGGAAATTTGTGAGCTGGACTGTGTAGCTTTGATTTTCTTTATTTAATATAGCCTGAATCAGCAGCTTCTCCTTGAAATAGCAGTAGTAAAATGATCTGCGAGTGTTAGTAGAAGTTGATGGTTAGAGATGAGATTGGGTTTGTTATGTGGGCTAAAATGGTAACAGAAAATAGAGTAGAAGAAAAGGCTGTCCATGTAGGGAGGAGAAAAAAGTTAATTTTAATCTCTTGTAACCTACATCTACATTCCTGCTTCTTCCTCCTTTGCATCTGTTATTTTGTGCCATAGTTCTTGTTTCTTGTGAGGTGTTTTTTTCCCCTGTTATATACCTACAAGACTGAATCTATTGAAGTACCATTTAATTCCAGGAATATTGCAATACTGCAGGGTTTTTTTTTTTTTTTTTTTTTTTTTTTTGGTAACTTCAATTGTAACTATAACCTTTAAATTAAAAACCTTCGTTAGTGGGATTTCACTGTTCCTTCATGAGTTTTTGCTAGCCTGCAGGCCTTAAATGCTCTTGCTTACCTAATTTCTGTGAATGGAAGCAGATACCTAATGTCTAGCTGTCACTCAGAAATAAGTAATAAGAGACAAACTAGCTAGTACTTAAAACCCCCTTCTTAATAATGCGGTCCGGATATGTATCAGGTCCTTGAAAAGAAGTCTGTGATATGGTAAATAGAAAGTATTAGCTCAGTTATTTTGATTGGCAAGGATTGAATGGATAGGAACTTACATGTTCATGACCAAATACTTGGGAATTTTAGTTATTTTATTTCTCTGTCTAGCTCATACTGTCCCACTCTGAATAATACTTCCACGTTTTACATATTGTCTTTGACAATGACTTTCTAAGAGAAAGACTTGAAAAAGTCCTTGTCAAAAAACCACATAGTAAAGTGTAAGTCTAATATAAACAAAAATTGAACTAATAGTTGTCTATTTTAAAGTGTTTCCTTTTCCTAGTATAAAGATAGGGTGGAGGAGTGGGGTTGGGAGGGATTGTATAATCCAGTGTTTTTGGTCACTACGTGTTACAGTTGCCAGGCAGTGGTACATTTTTAAATGCATCAAAGGCAAGCAAGTTCTGAATCGTATCTATCCCAATTTTTCAGCTTAAGTCAGGTATAACTCCTTTGGAACTTGTGAAATAAAATGAATTAAAGGATGATCAGACCTTCTAGTTCTATGCTGTCTGAACCATGATTGCTTTTGAGGGAATCAGGAGGAATATCCTTAGCTTGAAATTCTCAGGTAATAATGAGTCTCTCAGAACACATGCATTTACTGATTGTGTGGCAGAAGTTATTGTAGTTTCAGCACTATTTCTGCACCATTTCCATGAGTTAAAATGGTGTTCTGTGACTCGCTTGTCTCAGCTGAAAGAAGCTGATGAGGCTGACAGACTAAGTAGCTGGACTTCACTGTCTTTTGTTTAGCTTGGTATTCCTTAAATATTTGCTGAAAAACCATTTATCTCATTCTAGCAAACTCTTCATCTTTTCTTGAAGTGGTCTTACCACCACGCAGGCGTTTCTGTGTACCTAACCAGTCCACCAAACCTGTGGATTGATTGCATAAAAGAATTCAAAAAGCTGGAGTTTAACTCTTGAAAACTGTTTCCTGTAAAAAATTGGTATTTTGAGGAGGGAAAGTTGATGGGTTCCCAATGACTCCTCAATCTCACTTGTATCCAAGATTGCTGTATCAAGACTGTGCAACACTGGTCAAGATGCAGCTGATTATGACTGTTAAAGCTAGAAAGGTTGGATCAAGCCTTTATGTGTAGCCAGAGGAGGAAAATCCAAGGGGTTTTTGGACATATGTCTAAATGAGGCTTGAGGCCTTCTTATTCACCCTGAAGTAGCCATGCCCTGCAGTTCACTTGATCATACAATTTAATTGTTTCTACATTTATTCTATATTGCACTATTAATGACTCTTAAAAGGATGGAAAGGGTATTGAAGTTGCTGGGGTGATCTTTTCTTTTCTCCTATTTGTAGGTTAGATCTAATCCCTCTTTGTTTAAATAGAGAGAAAAAGATAGTCTCCATTGCTATAAAATGTCACTAGTGTAAGGATGACATAATTTGAATTCAGAATTCATCACTGAGGAGTCAGCATTTTCCACTGTATTCTCTGGGACAATTCTACTCTTTTACACAGAGGAGAAAAAAAGGTAAATTACAAACAACCATGATCTTAGATTTAGTATAGATTCACTTATTCACTTTTCATAGTTGTACTCTAACAGAGATTGATGCTAGTGTCACATCGTAATATGGATTTTAAATGCTGTGATACTCTGACATTACTTAGGTAATATTTTAATTTTTCATTCTCCTTTGAAAATTGATGTTATTTGTAACCATGATTGGAATACCAGAGTAACAATTCCAGCATTCAAAGTTTTAGATTATCTGTCTGCTAATTTAAAATGCAGTACCTGATACCCAGGAATAAACCCAGCAGTGACCTGTCAGAAAATGACACCAGAGTGAAAGAGAACTCCATATTTCCTTAGTTCAGCTGTTAATAGCAATTTTTCTTAGGAAGCTTGATCATTTTGGTGGTGACAATAGTCAGTTTTATTTCCTCAACCAATTATGATCTGGGATTTGTGATTTATTTTTTAAGGTGTTTTTGCTCTTGTGTGTCTAATTGATGCACTTTGCTGCAGAGGTTGCCTGTGGTTCCTTGTCAAGATTTTTCTCTACTGCTTTTGGTTAGTGTCTTCTGTTTGGGCCATAATATCTGGTAGCCGCCTTCTTGCAGCAGATGGATGGCTTCCATCCATGTATTGCCTCTATTTCTTGTACAGGCAGGACTTCAGTGTTAGGTGGTGAGAAGTATCTGTTCCTTTTCTAATCTGAGTGCTCCCCATCTCCTGTGCCCTAAAGTATTAATGAGATCTGGACTGTCTGCACTGAAGATTACTGAATGGTACTTTTTGATCAGGAATGTGTTTTAGCTTTGAAAGATGTGAATTGGAAGGGAAGAAAAGTTTAACATGTTTTGAGTGCTCCTAATGCTGGTAGTTCTGGACCTGTATACTATAAGAAAAAGTTGTGGATTCTTGTGTGCCTGTATGTGTGTGCATGTGGTGGGATGTTAATGTCACTTTCCCGGTGCTGCTTTTGCTGACTGGCAAAAGAAATAAAAGTTTCACAGCTTTTTTGGATGAGCTTACTTAGCACATGGCAGCAGAACCAGTGAGGTTTCCCAAGCAGGTTGCAATTCAGAAAAGAGAGTTACCTAACACAGGAGAACTCCTTCAAAGTGAGCATGGCATATGTTTTTAAATTCTCAGAAATTTCCTGTCATAGACACAGTTAAAAAAAAAATAAGGTGGATCTCAAAGACATATGTGTGCTAAAAGACGATGTTATTTTCTTGAGAGGTTGTGTTCATATGTCTTGTTGAGATCTGTACAAGGGAAACATTGATGTATTGCTGAAGTCAGGAAAAATAGATGTGCTTTATGAAATTCCTCAGAGAGTGTGCCAAGAAGACTTGTACTTGAGGTGGGTTGCCTTTGAAAATTCAGTCAAAAGTCTCTGATTCCTAAGGTGATTTGGAGTTATGTGTAAGTATATTAGAAGAATGGCTATTTTTCATGGAAAACATAGGTAAATGTGTCTGAAGTATTTTAAGGGAGGCAAAACTCTTTTGCTCACACACTCAACTGCAAAATAAGAGGAAACAGTTATGCTTCTTATAAATGAAATATTTAATTAAAATTAATATTTAATTTAAAATAATATGTATGTATGTAAATACCCTTCATGACAATACAGGCTGGGACTGGTGGGGACAAGTAGCAGTTCTGGGACAAGGCTTGGACAGCAGAATAAAGGTCAGCAGCACCTGGGGCAGCATGAGACAAACGTGATCCTGAGAGCCAGGGAGGGCAGGAACCATCCCCTCTGCTCAAAGCCTGCCAGAAACCACCTGGCTGCTGCCTCCCTTTTGAGTCTCCGATGCAGGGATGATACTGGTGGGAAATGATGGGAAGCTACAGAGACACAGGAGAGGCTGTGGGACCAGGGCTGCTTCAGCTGGGAAGAGGGATGGCTTCTATGTCAACATACCAGGGGATGGGGAAGATGCAGCCAGGGTCCTCACAGTAGTGTGTGGTGGAAGGGCAGGTTGGAGGCAGCTGAGACATGCTGGAACCGGGGAAATTGAAATGAACTAAAAGGAAGAAATATTTTCCCCACAAGGACAGTCCAGCACTGAAGTTGGCAAGCTGTTGCCATTACTGATCATGGAGGTTATCAAACCCCATCTGGATGAGGCTCTTGAGATACCTGGTCTTAGCTCAAAGACCTAAGGGTTGAGCAGGGTTGGACTGAAGACTTCCTGTGGTCCCTTCCTCAGTTATCTTGTTATCCTCTATGTGACAGAAAAATGTGTGTGTGTGGTCTTGGTTCCATGTGGCACACAGCTTTGTTTTGAGACAGTAACTGTAGTATACAGATGTGTCAAGAGTGTGAGCTTTTATTCAAGTCAAGATTAAACTGTGGCAATACCATGCATAAGACTCTTATAAAATAAACTCCTAAAGTAATATTTGGAATAATAAAAATAGTATTAATTATAATAATAATCACTTCATTTCTGCCTGCTTATACAAGAAATCAAACAATTATTCATCTGAAATTGGGTAAGAAATAACAAACCAAATTGGAATCTGAATACTCATACTTTCACCTTTTCTTACTGCATATCTTTTGCTGAGAGGAACTTGGCATACATGTTGAGGTCTTGCTCTGAAATGATAGGTTACCCTTTGATGGTCTTTTAAAGTAGTAGAGAAAAATTCTTCAACTTTCAACTTTATTTTGTTTAAGAAATATGTGGATATATTAATTTTTTTCTTCTTTACAGACAGGAAGGTAGTTTAACCTTTAGCAAAGAGTTAGTTGCAGTAGTAATCAACCTCTGATTTCTCTGTTGTGGAGACAGATTTATCCATGGAGTTCTGTGTGCAAAGCTAAGAGCGCTTACAGAGCACTTTCCCATAAATGTTTGATTACCAGAACACAGCTGCTGTTCTGGGTAATTAATATAACACTGTTATATCATTCAGATGGGTGCTGTGTCTGTATTTCCAAGGTTGGATGACCTCTCTTGCTTATATTCTCTTCTGTCTATGGCGTTTTATGTAGGTTATTGATTTTTGTTTGCTTGGAGGAAATTAAGTGCTTTTTGCAGGTCTGGTGAGAAAGATTAGGCAGACCTTATATTTGCTTGAGGAAAATGCTACTAAGAATAAAAAGTGTGGGATTCAGTAGTCTTCCAGCTACCATGTATGAAAAACGATTTAGTAACTTCCCCAGTCTTAATGGGTGTTCTTTAATTCACTATCCTAAAGACTGATTGTTAAACAGTAAAACAAATGTTTTTGACTCAGAAGCTTACTACTTGTTGAAGGTTTCTGGGTCTGAGGTGACATTAATTAAGAACATTAATTCCGATCAGACTTCTAAGTTAACTTACTTTCAAAACACTAAAAATTTTAGATTTCAAAATAAATAATAATTTATTGTTTTCAAAATTAAAAAGTTTAATTTAATTCATAGGAGGAAAGGCAAACAGAAGAGCATTTTTCAGTAAAAAACTTCTAGTTAAGGTTAACACTTCTTCCTCATCCCTTCAAAAGATATAACCTTGAAAGTTTTGAAATACCAGTAGTTGAAGTCAAGCTAAGAGAATTATTTGAATGAGAAATATTTTACAAGCAGACCTTTGGAAACTTTAACTTTGTCAAAGGAAAATGTTGTGTCTCTCAGGTGTTTTTAAGCGGTATTTTGTATGGTTTGTAATCTCTGTAATTCGTTTCTCACTGCTAAGACATGTCAGTGATGCTGTCTGTCCATAAAATTCATTATGTTACAGGCATATACTAAGACTTCTAAAACAGGATAACATATTTTCAGCAATTATCAGAACTTAGGTTACATGTGATAAAATTTCAGAAAGTTGATCATTATCCTGTGTGTATGTGTAACTTCATTTCTTTTGACTAGCACTACCCTTTTTCTGGCGGTGATTGATGACACTTAGCCACAAGTCGGGGGCTACTTTGAACACAACAAATTTAGGGTAGATTTTTTTTAACCAGCCCTCTATTTTAGCGTCATTCTTTCTATGTGAAAAAGATGGGAAATTTTATAATCTACTTGAATGAAAGCAGGCAATATTAAGGAACCCTCCCAGCCTGGCCATTCATGAAACTCTGGCAGTCACACTCCCACCGACACAGACTGTCACTGCTGGGATGGAAGCCCCTTCACGGTGGCCACTCCAGTGGTCATTATGGAAAGATGTCTCTTTCCATAAAGCCATTTGTTCACGGTATGGTAACACAGAAGCAGCTCAAGCTCTGAGCCTCCAAGGAGGGAGACTGAAGAAAGGAGCCCCTGGGCTTTTTTGCCCTCACAGTCCCAGTGCTCCAAAATCTCACTTCCTGAGTCTGTGGCTCCAGCCATGTCTCAGTGTCCATCCTGTCCAACCTGGCCAGCATCTTCATGTTCTATGTTATGCAAAGAGTTGGCACTTCCTGGCCTCTTGCCTGGGGCTACTGCCACCTGGAGCTCAATCTGCAGCTCACACTACAGGCTGCAAATCGAGTTACCTGCACAGAAGGTATTCCTCTCCTGTAATTTTCCTTGGGAAAGACTTTTCAAGGAGCTGTTGCACCTTGGCATGTTCACCCTTTTTGTGGGCTAAAGTGGAAAGCTCTCCAATCTTGTTCTTTGTTACTTAATGTATCATATGCTGTGCTGCAGGGAGAGTGTTTGCTGTATTAGTTCTGGTGCACACCTGTACTCTGCCCATTCTTTCCTAGTGGCTTGGAAGTCTTAGCTGGAAAAGACCTTATCTTGTTACTGAAGCCTTACTAACACAGCTTCCTTAGCTGGAAAAAACGAACTGAGTTATTTTGGAAAGGGATTAGTTTGTGTACAGCATCCTTAAAGCTCCAGCTAATATGATTTAGTAGCTATTACTTTACAGCTGTAATTTTTTTAAGGACTCCTGTATTTCAAAGGCTAGAACATTAAGGGTAACAAAATCAGGGAGTCCACCTTCTGGATTTCCTGTGGAAATATAGTACAAGTGACTCACACCTTGGCTTGCCTGCTTGTCAACTTTTCTAATAGAGAGCAACTGAAATTGCTGTTGCTTTCTCATCACAGGAAGTTATTCCCAGTGCTCTTCTGCACAGAGTTCATTTAGTCAGCAAAGTGCCACCTGAGCCTCCCTGACTCAGTTTACAAGATTTGATCCAAGTTCTATTTCACATTCACATTAATTTTTTTAGTTGGTAATTGACACATGCTTTTATAGATCCTTCAAGCTGGCAGTTTTCCAGTAGGTACTTTTTTTTTTTTTTTTAGTACTTACCAGTAAGTCGCAAGCTAGAGCTATATTTTATTTATGGATATGTGGCTTGATTTAAGTACCTAGAAGGACATTATCTGTCTTCTTCATGACATTGCATCTTAAAAACATAGGGTAAGGCTCCAAATATCTGAGCTGTTCTATAAAAATGAAGCATTACGAGCTAGATAGGCCTGTTTCTGTTCCCTGCAATTTTTTTTTTACTATTGGCAGACCTCTCTAGTAATTATGTAATCTTCTGAGATTTTTTTTTTTTTTTTTACTTGAAGTCAGCAAGGCTGAGATGTGCTACTTGTGTCAATGTGGTCAGGGTTATGAATATTAGTGATGTCTTCTCTATGTTTTAGGAAAGAAGCCATCTTAACTGATTACAGAGAGCTACCAGAAAGATAACTGTACCTAGCTGTCATGTGCTTCTCTAGGGAGAAGAAACAGGTGCTTCAAATGTACTGCACCCTGAAAGTACACTTTCATTTCTCCCAATTTTTTGAAAGTGCACAGCTCACCTGAAGGTGTTGAAGCATGGCTGTACTGTATATGAGCAGCTGCAGACTTCTGTGACAGGGCTAAATCTGCTGGTTTACATTACAGCATCCTTCCTTTCCTCCGAGTTAGTGAGCTGTAGGAAAGTGCTGGAGCAAAGGTGAAATATTTCTATTATATCTGCCACGGTTCAGCTCCTGGCAAAAAATAGCTTTTCTAATAGGCCAGCAATATTGCAATGCCACTGCAGTCCATACAAGCATCTCCAAGGGGTTGTTTGGAAATGATTCTTCCACAAAGAATTTGTCCATGGAAGTGAGAAGTGCAGACCCCAAGGGTATTGTTGCTGGTTGCTGCTGTTGGAAATCATTTGCATGGGAGATCATACTGTTGTGCTATCTATAACCTGACTGCAGAGCTAAGTCAAGTGTTTGTCTGCTGGGAAGGAAGGGTGCATTTTGTTGACTCCACTGGTTTTTTTGTTGGGAGAAATGTCAGAGATTTTTTTTTTTTATTTCTTTACAGCTGTGATAGACAAAATGTCAACAGAATAAGTGACCTACTCTCCAAAACTTGCCATGAACCATTTGGTTGGACCACCTGAGGGGGAGATCAGTGAAGAGCCAGCGAATGGGGCAGTGAATGAGTCAGTGGAGGCTGACCTGGAGCACTCAGAGGTGGAAGAGGAACAGAGGTATGCGGCTCGCTACCCAAGGCATACCAACAGCAACCACGTGGGTCTGTCTGGGCAGGAGGAGGAAGGCATGTTAGCTCGGTCAGCCAGCACTGAGAGTGGTTTCCACAATCACACAGATACTGCAGAAGGGGATGTGATAGCCACAGTGGAGGACAGTTACGACATCGAGAGAGTGCAGGAAAACGAGGATGAGAGCGCATATGCAGTGCAGTACAGGCCTGAGTCTGAGGAGTACACGGAGAATGCTGAGGCGGAGCATGGCGAGGCCATTCACAACCGAACATTGCCCAATCACTTACATTTCCATTCCATTGAGCACGAGGAAGCCATGAATGCAGCCTACTCAGGCTATGTCTACACACATCGCCTCTTCCACCGAGGAGAGGATGAACAGTATGCCGAGGCTTACGCTGACTATGGCCTGCAGGAGCATGTGTATGAGGAAATAGGAGACACACCAGATCTTGATGTCAGGGAGGGCATCCAGCAGTATGAGCGGGAGAGGGAGGAAGTCGACAATTACCGCAAGGAGGCACTTGGTGCCCGCCTTCACCATTATGATGAACGGTCTGATGGAGAGTCTGACAGCCCTGAAAAGGAAGCAGAGTTTGCCCCTTACCCAAGAATGGATAGTTATGAACAAGAGGAGGATATTGATCAGATTGTAGCAGAGGTGAAGCAGAGCATGAGCTCCCAGAGTTTAGACAAGGCAGCTGAAGAAATGCCAGAGTCAGAGCAGAGTTTGGAGCATGGTCAAGCTCTTGTCAGTGGTGGGCATGAAAGTAATGGCCAGCTCACATCTGGTTCTCGAGTTACATCCAGCTCAGGAGAATCTGTGCAGAGGTACAGCAAGGAAAAAAGAGATGCAATTTCGCTGGCCATTAAGGATATTAAAGAGGCTATTGAGGAAGTGAAGACAAGGACCATCCGTTCTCCCTACACCCCTGATGAACCTAAGGAGCCTATCTGGGTGATGCGGCAGGACATCAGTCCGTCCAGGGATTCTGACGACCAGAGGCCACTAGATGGAGATGTGAGTACACAAAGTTTTCACCTCCCAGGTTATCTATGTCTCATTCCTGTGTGACATGTATGGCAGTGAAGGAAGTTGCATTTTATTCCTGTTCTGTGTCTCATTCTTGAAAAAGTGCTTCATTTTAAGTTTTTACTCCAGAGAGCATAAGAGAACTAAACATGCATTATCAGGTCGACAAATTTTTCTTTATTAAACACTGCTGACCCCAGGTATGCTCTGCAGGCATTTGTCACATAATGCTCTTTACTTGTCTTTTCTGAAACAAATGCTGTTATTATTTTTACTGCCATAATATATTTTAGAATAGCGACCAAACCTTTTCTTACTCTCTATCTTTGTGTGCTTTTGTTAACTCTGTGTTTCATTTTCTGTCACATAACAATCCCAACAGTTTTATCAGAAATCTGTTAATACTCTTTGTGATGGTATCACAGATCAGATTCATATTCTAGAAAAGTTGCATGTCAACTTGTAGTCTCTAGAAATATGTTATGAACCTCAGTGTATTATATTATCACTGTAAAGTGTATTTACAGCAATCCGAGTACTGAAGGCAGTTTTTCAGATTTACAACATCAGCGTTTCTGAAATTCTGTACTTTTGGCATGAGTTTTAACTTGGATTGGGATTGTCCACCAGGTTGTGGTTCCAGCTGCCTGTAAGATAATATTTACTTCAAGTTTTATGAGTTTTCTGCATTATTTTACAAAATGAACTTATAAACAACTGTTAAATGGGTTAAATTTATGCCTGATATGAAAAGAGCTGGTAGAGTAAATTTAGTGACCAAAAATAATCTATTACATGTTCCTGTGTTATTAGTTCAAGAGCAAGTCTCTGCAAACATTTGCTCCATCCTCTTTATTGCTGTGGAATGTTTTCTGTGATCTTTGTTTGGGGATTTTTTTTTGGAAGAACAGTGGAAGTAGAACTTCTTGTGTGTTATTTTGCTATTTTAAAATGAATTATTGTAAGGTTCTAGGAATGCATCAGAACTATTCAAGATACCTCAGCTACTGCAGCAAAGGGGATTCTGATGGTGAAAAAAGATCACATGCCATGCAGATCTCTGACAGGCTTCTGATTTATTTATCTGCCTTCAAAATGAGGAAGGCTAGTATTCTACAAATGTGAAGAGATTTTTGGAGCATGGTGTTTGAGATGCTGAAAAAACATGCAAGCTGAGACTTACAGCTTCCAGATTTTATTTTTCCTACAAAACTGTGATGACTATGTTTTAGGTTTTTTTCTTGATTCTTAATAGAAAACCTAATTGAACCTTAAAAAAAGGCCAAACAAACAACTATATTCCAACAGTTACTCCTACAGATATTTTCAAAATTATGTCTGATTTGCAGTCGCACGAGGGCTGAAGAAATCTTCCTAGATTATTTTATGTGGGAAACAATTATTTTTAACTTAACTTTGAAAATTTACAAAATTGAAATTATTTCTGTCCCCATTTTTAAATAGACCACATTACTCTTTTGCTACACATTTTGTTTACCGTATTGTCATATTGTTATTGCTTGGAGGATCAAAGAACTTCCTGTTGCTTCTTGACTGATTGTAACACTGACTACTAATGGTCTTGGTGACATTAGGTTGAGGATCCTGAGAGCATCAAGTTCTTCCTGAAGGTGCTTCATCCGCTCTCTAAACTCCAGAATTGAACTTTTCTGAGATGTGCTGATAGGACTCAGCCTGGTATGCTCATATAGTGAACAAAACAAACATTTTTATTGGTCTCTGCATACATTAGATATTTAAGTACATAGAGGTTCCCATTTTGCATCAAAATTTAATTTCTCATTCAGTATTTTTCTTACCGTGTCAGATAAGAACCTGACTGAAATTTTCAGGGCTGGCTGAAATCAAAACAGTGATTTATAATGACAGTTAGTATAGCTTAGTGAGGAGATAAACAGTGGTTGTAGATGTACAAACCGTCTGTGTTCTTGGAAGGAAGAAGTAAATTGCACAAATAATTTAGAAGATCTACAGCAGATTGAGGAGAAGACATTGTTGAAGGGATATGGAACTGAATAGGAATTTCATTTTTCCCTGAAGAAGAGGTAGGCAAGTCAAAAGCTGTCTGCTTTCTTTAATGAAGCATTCTTAGAATTTCTTAGCTGTAAATTAGGCAAAAATAGTGTGTGTTGACTAAGTGACCATAAGTAGTCAATGTAGTAAATATATAGTTGAAGCCCATTCATGTAATTGTAAATTGTTCTTCTGTCTCCCTCAAGAAAGAAGCAGGATTTCAGATGGGGACTTTTAAGTCTAGCTGGTATATGCCAGAGATGTTTTTCAGTCTGATTTATAGCATTGACCTGGAAATAAGAGGGTTTTTACCTTCAAGCAGACACTATTTTCTTGCCCCAGAAGTATCAAGTTGCTGCAGATAAGTAATGTAAATTGGGTGGGTTTTTTGCCTTCAGTTATTTTGCAGGTCTGTTTTGAAAATTATCCTCAAGTTGATTTTTAGCAAAAAAAATTTCATTGGAGATAGAACTAACTTGAAAATACTTCTAATAGTATTGTGTTCTTAATCATGTAGTATTGAAACCCATAGGACTTCTTAAGATACAAACAGCAGTCACTTTTTATGTAGCTAGAAGCTGCCCACTGCAGACCAGTGAAGTCAGAAGAATGATTTGTGTTTGAGACTCATTAAATATAACAGCCTCCTTTACCTTTTTTCACAAGAAAGTGACTGTTACTCCCCGGTGCTGAGCATTTGGCTGATACATTCACAGCAGAATGCTTGGTAGGATGCCATTTGGAAGTGTCCAGAGACCATTTTAAGCTAACAATTCAGAAGTATTCAGCTAACCTGCAGCTGAGTATAGTTTGGGACTGTTAGGAAAGACATGTAGTGACTGTGATGGCAAGAAAGATACAGATGCCTGTATTTGTGTGTACTTAAGATGTCCTGGTTGTAGTTTTTTTCACAGGTTAATCTACCAGGATTATCAGTCATTCCTGGATATTTCTCCTCAAAAGAAATGTTTGGTAAGGTGTATGAGAAAAAGTAAATGGCTCACTGGCCATGGACAATTCTACTGTAATAAATTCTGGTAGCCCTGTGATGTAGGAGGCAGGAAACAGACATCTGTGAATAAATAAATAGTTTAAAGAGGTACCTGTTTAATATTTAACAATGGAGACTGTTAGCTGCCCTGTGCCTTGTGCAGCCTGGTTTAGTGATGCATGCTTTCACTTGAATCAGAGGTGGTCTGGACAGTGAGTTTGTGAGGAAGGTGATGTACTTGTGTATTTGATAAAAGCTGAAAACTCCTCAGTTTCTTTCGAATAAAGGCAGTAAGAGACTTTTTTAAAACTTGCCACACATATGAGGTCTGTACAGTTGACATATATTTCCAAAATCTGTTTATCAGAAAATGTTTTAAACCAAAGCAGATCATCACCTGGCTATGGCCTTGTGAAGATCTCTTTTTCAAATACAATACTGGTTAGAGTTGCACAGCTGCAAGTAGTGCAGCATCAGGAAACTGACCCCTGATGGAAAAGGCTGTAGAACTGCAGTTAGATTGTGTTTTCTGAGTGTGAAATGGAGAGATTTTGTTCACCCATAAAATCATGATTGGGTTGGAAGGGATCTTAAAAATCACTTAGTTCCAACCACCCTGCCATGGACCTGGACACCTGCCACTAGACCAGGTTGCTCAGAACCCCATCCAGACTGGCCTTGAACACTGCCAGGGATGAGGCAGCCACAACTTATGTGAGCAGCCTATGCCAGTGCCTCACCACCTTTACAGCAAAGAATTTCTTCCTAATATCTAATCTCTACCTGCCCTCTTTGAGTTTGAAGCCATTCCCCCTTGTCCTGTCACTACATGCTCTTGTATGTAGTCTCTCTCCAGATTTCATTTAGGCACCCTTCAGGTACTAGAAGACTGCAGTAAGGTCACCCAAGGCCTTCTCTTTTCCAGGCTGAAAAATCCCAATTCTCTCAGACTTTCCCTCATACTGAATAAAGTTTGCAGCTGGAGCGATGAAGAAGTTTAAGCATTGTGGTACACCTGTGCCCAAGAGTAGTTGAGCAGGAGACCCTTTAGGAAAATATGTTCAAGATGCACACAGTTACCTCACCGGAAGGGTAGACCCATATCCCATTTAGGTAGCTCTTGCTCGCCATTCTTACCTGTCAGATTCCCCTGCTGTGAATGTGCCTAGCCACGCACAGGAATTGTGGTGTTTAAAGGTCTGAATGGAAGACATGTAGCACATAGGTCTGAATTTGAGGACGAATGTTCATCCACGTGTTCAAGTGGAGAACATAATAGTTTTGTGTACTAGATAATTCAAAATGCAATAAAATATCCTGGTGTTTAAAGTGTATGGATAAAAACGATCTTTGTTGCACAGCTTTGAGAGGAGTGGCTTGCTTAGTTGTGGAAGTACAAAAACCTACTGAGAAAAGCACTGAAAGTCTCAAAAAATCAAGCAGAATTTTTTGGGTCGTGAATTAAACAGCATATAAGCAGGCTGCCTGCTTCAGTTCTTACATAATCAGGAGAAAACAATGGTTTGGAGGTAGAAATTCTCCATTTAAGAGCTCATTACCATGCCTTTTTTCTGAGTCTGTTGAGTTATCCGTGGGGCTATAGATCTGATAGCCACGTTTTGTTGACCTGCAGGACATGCTTTGTTCCTGCGTGCCAAGACTTTTGCAAAGCCCTGTCACTGGTGTTTATAGTCTCTGTTCCTCTGCAGACATTTGAGGTGGTATGGTGTTAGAATAAACCCTAATATGAAGGAAACCCACGTGTTATAAATGAGTCAAAATTCATAATAAATTAAATGGTATCAGGATTGATTTTAAGTGTAAAACATATTAGACTGTACAGATATCCAAAGATGTTATGTTTGGAATGTGCCTTGGCATGTTCCCTGATAGCTCACTCAGAGTCACGGGTTACTTCTCCCGATGGTAACATTTGCACTGAAGCACAGGCAGAACTTCGCACCCATCATTGGGAAACCAGATACCCATCTGGCACATCAGCCTACTCCAAATCCGCTCTGCCCCTGGAGAATCCTTTTTCCATCTGAAAGGAGCAACAGATATGATCATCTAAGTTTCTGTTCCTCCCTGGACCATGCTGATGAATGGACCTCTTGCCTAAGACTCTTCGTTTTAATTACACAAAAGAGTTCCTGGAAACATCAACATCTGAACGGACCCCTGATCTCTGGACCAGAGGACCATAGAAGACAAGATGAATATGAAAAAGACAAAGGGTTCTCTAGCCAGAGGCAAGAAAAACAGTATAAAAACCGGACTCAGAAACCTCGAAGGTGTGCACTACCTACTCGAACTGCTGGTGTTAAGGGCTGTGTATGTGTCACCCAGGGTCAAGAACCTAGGCTTGACTCTGCCGTTTGATAGTGGCTATCCAAAATTGTCAATTTGATCATAAAATAAATTATGTTTGTTTTCATAAATATAAATTTGGCTCTTGCAATTTATGAATTCAATTTAATTGGCAGTTCATTTATAACACACGTATATGGGTGGTTTAGATATGTGAAGCAGAAATTCAGAGCTGAAGATAAGTCTTCCAGGTGGAACAGAACTGAGCTGCATTGTTTCGCTTCTCTGTTCTTTTTGGTTATGTATATTTTATTTCAACCCTTGCATTCTCAGTTGCAGGATTTTCTCAATTCTGATACCTCAGTGTTTTCATGGAGATGAATTTGCTTCACTTTTTCCACAGCAGGAGTAATGTATTATTAAAAGGCAATAGAGAAGTCTCTTAAATAATTAAGCAGGCTTCAGTAATAAGTGAACTAAGGGGGGGAAAGAGAGAAAGGAAACAATTAAAATTAAGATGAGTTTTTATTGATAGTATATTGATGAGTTTTTTTCTGAGCAGATCTTTTAGAGCTGTTGATTGAGCACACAGACTACAGGTCAGCTTTCCATCATTTATGAGAGACTGCAGACTTAAATTTACACGGGAAGAAAAAGCCCCAAATATCCCAAACCAAAAATCACTAAAGAACCAACCAAAACAAAAAGCATTTCATTCTTCAATCACACTGAAGAAAGCTTAAATTTAGCAATTAGTCTACTTGAAGGCAAATGCTCCCAGATGAGTTACTGGCTTTTAAATTAGGGTGAGCACTGTATACATTACCCCTTTAATATTTTTTTGTTTGATTCAATTTTTAAATTATTGAAAGATGAAAGTAACTTCAAGTGATTTTTCTGTGGTGTTGAAAACTAAAATGGCACTTGCTGTAGTTAAAATCTTTTGAGCACACAGGAGGAATCCACAGTGATTTTTTCAGACTAACACATGCATTTTTACTGAAGTTGAAGTGAAAGTGTGGATGAGGAAGTCCATACTCAGAGAAGCAGCCAGCACTGAGTCAGATCTCTCAAATGGGATTGTTTGTCATTGTCGAGATGGTGGCTGGTGACAGGAGGCTCTGTCTCTGCAGGACGTCATTACCTGGATCAAGGGAAATTCCCCAAGACAAGACTTCCCAAAGTGCATTTGTTCTTAGATACAGTTGGTCTGTGAGCCTGTGTGATCACTGCAGCATGTGTGGTCCATTGCTGTTGTTTATCTTCAGCTACATACAAAACACTTCCTATGTTAAATGTTACATAAGACTGTTGTACTTGACCGTCCACCTGCATGGGCAGGAATAATTTCTGTTGTCTAACAGCAAGTGTCTTACCCAGAAGCTAATTGGTCATTTCTGCAGCAGCAGCTGCACGAGTCAGAGTCCTGACCCAACAGCTGCCTGTTGACAGAGCCCATCACTTCAGGTGCTGACTCTCCACGGTGGTAGTTAAAATGGTGAATGATGCTTATCAGTTGGCTTGGGCACAGCAGGAGCCTTTTGGGAGACTCTCTTTAGGCTGCCTGAAATTCCTGTGTGGAGAAGTCCTATAGCAGTTAATCAAATGTGTTGTTCTGAATGAGCAGGTCAGTCAGTAACCTTGTCTCAGGTCACCTTGTTCTATCATGTATGCATAACCAGACAGGGGACAGGTCCTGGACCACCCAACAAACTGATGGGTAAGTGTCTGGGGCATGTGCAAAGGCAGTTATACTAGAACAATAGTAAAAAGTTAAGTTTCATCCATATGTCAAAATTATAAATTAAATTGCATAGATTGTGCCACACTATGCAAGTATGTGTAAAGTGCTAAGTTGGTATTATTTTTTTCAAGTCTACTATTATTGGCACTATACTTAAAACAAATTTTAAACACAGACAACCAATAATCATTAGCTTTCAGCTTCTTTCTTTATGGATGTTTATGCAAAACCTAAAACCTGTGATCTCAGTCTATGTTTTAGTGAACAGAATTTGAGCTGTACAAATGACAGCTCAAAGAAGACACTACCATTACATTGGTGCCCTAAAACCATGGAGATTTACTGCCATAGTTGTACTGATAAGGGCAGTTCTTGTGATAGAGTGCATCTGACTATACTTGCATGTTGGACCTGAAGATTCCCTAATGCTTTGATCTTTTCCTAGATCTTTTCGTAATGTATGTGTGTTCTTTTCAGAAGACTATCTCTAAAATAAAAAAAAAATAATTAAAAAATGCCTTAATGCCTTGCTTCATCCAATTGTCTCCTGAGCAGAGGTATGAGGAGACTTTGCCATTCCTCTGCCACAATATCTGTAGGCAGACATTACTGTCAAATAAGTAATGCCCTATTGTTTAAGTGAATCTTGAATTGCTGAAGCATTTGTTGATTTGTCCACACATATGATACTATGAAAAAAGCTCTGAATAAACTACCTTTTTTAAAACAAAAAATGACCTATGCTGTTTAACATCTTCATCAGCATGGACAGTGGGATTGAGTGCACCCTTGACAAGTTTGCCAACACCACCAAGCTGAGTGGTGTGGTCAGCGTGCTGGAGAGAAGGGTTGCCTTCCAGAGAGACCTGAGTAGGCTTGAGAGGGGCGCCTGACCTGCGAAAACCTCATGAAATTCAACAAGGCCAAGTGCATGGTTGTGTACATGGGCCAGGGCAATCCCAAACATAAACTGTCACAAGAACTCATTGAGAGTAGCTCTGCAGATGAGGACTTGAGGATATTAGTCAGTGGAAAACTTTTTACAAGGGCATATAGTGACAGGACAAGGGGGAACAGCTTCAAATTGACAGAAAGTAGGTTTAGATACAAGGAAAAAAATCTTTACTGTGAAGATGGTGAGGCACTGGCACAGTTTGCCCAGGTGCTGCATCCCTGGAAGTGTTCAAGGCCAGGCTGGATGGGGCTTTGGGCAGCCCATTTTAGTAGAAAGTGTCCCTGTCCATGGCAGGGACAGTAAAATTTAGGTCATCTTTAAGGTCTCTTCCAACGTAAAAAACTCTATGACACTATTGATACTATGATTTCATCCCCTCTGTCCTAGCCTTGTTTGTGACTGTGTGACCCACAAGCTATATTTTCTTCAAATGATCTGGTGCTAAAAGCACATGAAACAACACTGCTTTTATAAAGCAAGAGCAAGTGATTGTATTTGAAGGAGTTTCAGTGTCAGTTACATGTCTCTTCATGAACTGTATAGGAAACAGTGGATTGACCTGGATAGGTTAGATGCAACACAGTCCTCTCCTTTTACAAGTTCTGTTACTAAATCCCTCTGCATAAGAGCAAGGACGGTTTCTCAGGTGGAATGGGTTGCGTGTTAGTTAGCTTCAAACAACGCCAAAATTGAGATGGAGAATTTTTGGATGTACCAGGCTGAGTATCGCAAGAAAAATGTAAGTAGATATTCAAGAGAAAAAGGGGTAGCTATCACTTTTTTATTGCTGCACACAAAAAAAAGAAATTTAATTCCTTTGATAGACCTCTTTACCTAATAACAGCATGCTTTGTGTGACTGTATGGTGTTTGTTCTGACAACTTTGTTAGACTTCTAAAACTTGTTTTGTTAATGGCAAATGACAGTGAAAAAGTTACTAAGCCTTTATTTTAGACTTTGTTTAGAGCAGGTATGCAAATTATCTATCCACTATGATCCATCAAAATATTTCTTGTTATTGCTGTGACTGCATTCTTTCCTTGTACATTATATGTGGTACCTCTAAAAATGCGTTCTGATGTCAAAGAGAACTGAGTGTTAATTCTTCAAAGACTGGACTTCTCTGCACAAATATTTTCAAGGCAAGTTTTCATGTCGTGTTAGGCAATAGACTTTGTAAGATGTTTGAAATTTGGGGTTGGTAGTTTTGGTTCTTGGTTTGATTTTTGGGGGGGGATTGGTTTGTTTCGTCGTCGTTGTTGTTTGGGGGTTTTCTCCCCAAAAATATTTGAGCAGACATTCAAACAGAGCACACAGAAAGCCATGTAATAATTTAGTTCTGATACTTCGTAGATGAAAATAACTTAATAAAGGCACTTACAGTGCTAATGGAGTAACTAACTGTTAGTACATTTCAAATGATGCAAAATTTCTTAATGCTAATTTTCTGGTTTAAATGAAGTAAATAATCTTTATCCTTAAGTGTGTGAATATGAGGGTTTTCAGCCATTGTAAAGAGCGCTTTTTGTGTGTGTGTGTACACATTTAGTGCCTAAATTGATTTCATTGTCTGTTGTTTAAAGCTCAATCCTGCAATGTCTTGATGTCATTATTTGGTTTGATAGTATTATGCGCCTTCTAAATTTGTTCCAAATACAGCAATACTGCATAACTATAAGAATGTGAGCCCTGTGAAAACTTTTCTTACATAAATGGGAGTTGCCATGTGTGCAGTTGCATCATTGTGGCACTATTGACTGGTACTTACCCAGCAAGTCAGGGGGGGCTGTATCTCTCCCACAGCCCCTGCTCTTATGCTCTCTGCAGCGAGCAGTTCTTCAGTCTGATGGTGCAACCACATGCCAGCATTCTAGGGGTTGTTTCATAGGTGTATCTTCTTTTCTATTGCAGTTGTGATTAAAAATATAGGGAGATGCAGGGACTGCTCTTTAACCCAGGAGATACCTGTAAAGAATTGCTTCTTGACTCTTTGGAAACCTTTATTAGTTAACTTTAATACTTTGTTATTTTCTGAGATAGACAGAGGAATGAGTGTAAAGGGAAAGAAGTAGAGAAGGGAATTTTGTTTTCTTGTTTCATTTCATATTTAAGGGAAGCTAAGAGAAATTTAGACATTTGGTTTTTTTAGTTGTTGATCTTGGTTTTGTTTTGGTTTTGTGTTTTTTTTTTGTAGACTATTTCATAGAACTCAATTTTTCAGCTGCAGTAGATGCAGATCATGAGGGTGGAGCCTTCTGCCAGCTCAGACCACTGGAAATGTATCCCTTTTCTGGTGTGACTCATTGGCTCAGAGAAAAGCTATGTCATATTGTTTATGAAAAGATAAGAATAACATTTGGCTGTTCTGCTATCAGTAATGAACTGTTGAGCCATCAGAGCTAGGGCTTCTCTCTTCCTGTGTCAAAGAAAACTGTAGAATGTTAGGCTGTTAGGCTTAATACCCAATTGGAGCTAAATTCTAAACTTCCTTTTTGAGGATTCACATTTTGGCTTGTGCCAAGTTTTGTAGGTATCGCCTTAAAATCTGACTCTAAAAATAACTTCTGGGTTAAAGCTTTGTGGTCTCTCTCATTGCAGTCACCTTCATTAATTCTACATTCTGTGTTCTTGTGTTACACCCTCATACCAGGGCCCGGCTCTGTACTTCAGATACCTTGCCACAGCTTTTTTTTGCATCACCAGCATTCATTAGGAATTAGCTATGATTAGAACATCCTTTCCTAGGGCATTCTTTCCCTTTATCAAGATACTTGCTGATGAATCACATAGATGATTGCTCCGCTCAATTGTGTATGGAAAAGGAGAAGAATAAGGAAATCTGATCTAAAGAGCAGGTTGCAAGCCCGTAACATGAACTGTTGAATATTTTCCAAGTTTTTACTGTATCTAGAATGAGAAATCCCAGTCCTTGATGACACTGGTATTGAATTGTCATTGAATATATTAATAAATTCTTGAATACACCAATATTACTCTGCACAGTTTATAGAAGTTGTTTTCTAAGATGATGGAATAACATTTATGGACAAGCACTGCAGCCTTTCTCTGCTCAAATTAGGTTAGTTTAGCATCTCAATTATACCTGAGGGCATGTGTGCTTATGGGGAAATTTCAGTCTTTTCTTCTCTGTTCCAAATTTGACAACTGAATAAACTAGCTCCATTCCTGTGTGCTGCTTAAGGTCAATCCACTTGTCTCCCATCACAGCTTACTCCTAAGTGGCTTTACCTTTTCTTTCTTAGAATGTCAGAGCATAGTATGTGGAATATGAAAGAACAATTTGTACATCGGGCACTCACAATATTATTTGATTTTCTTGTCATGTCTAGTCTCCATCTCCAGATTCCTCTTCACCTCGAGGTGCTGAATCGTCAAGTAGGCAACATCACCAGGAGGTCTGCAGTACAGCAGAGGCTTCCACTAATAAAGAGGTAAAGTTAAATCTTGTTAAAAGCCGTAGTCTTGTTCATGCTGCTTATGCCTTTTAATTTTCCTTGCTCCCTTGCACCTGTGCAATCTCATTTCTTTTTTTTTCCTTATGCTTTTTCACCTTTTGGTTGGCTGGTTATCTGACTGACTTTCTAACATACTAAAGACTCTTTGTCCTGGCATTTCTGACTCTGTTCAGCCATCACTAAATTTATTTAACAGGCTGCAAGGTACTGATTTATCAAGCAGCCAACATCCCCTCTGTAGCAGAGACAACACAAAGAAGCCCTTTCCCTTTTTGCCCCCACATAGAAAGTGTATTTCTCAGCCAAATGAAAAAATGCTTAAATTAAATTAATTACATAATAAATTACACTGCTTAATATTTTGTCATTGTAGAAACTGGCCTGCAAGTGATTCAAAGTGAGAATTCAATTCCTGACTCCAGACTCCTCAGAATACAGCTACATACTTTGAGGTTTTTCCCCCTCACCTGGTAGTGCTTTAGACTGCAGTAGTTCCACCAAAACAAAATAAGTGTGAATAGAACTGCTCATGTGAAAAGAAAATCATTTGACATAAGAAGTATTTGGATTAGTATAGAATGGCAGGTTTTGTAAACAGAAGGATCTGCAAATATTTCATTTATTTGCTTCTTATTTTTATAAACTTGAATACAGGCTAGAAACTACCATAACAAAATACCATATTGTTACTGATAGCAATGCATGATTTATCTTCCAAAATTAAAACACTGATCTACTATAAGTGGATTAAAATTGAAACACTAATTAAATAATCCATTCTTTCCTTTTTACTTTTGCAATTATCAAGGGATAAAAGAGCATGCAACATGTACATAGTTGTGTCAGTCTGTATTTACATTTAGAAAATAATTTAAAAATTCAGAAGACTGAAGAAACATATAATTTTTCATATTCTGAAGTTTCAAATCATGTCTTTAAGTTTTCATCTGCTTTACTGTTAGCTTGTTAAAGCCTTAAGCATTTTTCACTACAGACTTTGTCTGTATATTCTATATTTTAGCAGTTTTTAGATATAAGAAACATAACCAAAGGAAGAAAAACAAAACACTGCTGATTTCAATTGTTAGGATGTGCTTACACATAGTGACAGAGGTTGTAAACCAGGTTTCTCTGTAGAATGTGTTGGGCTATTAGTTTCCCTCTGATGGGGAATAATTCCTGCTTTACTACTTCTAATGCAAGAATAAAAGTGATAAAACAGCCTCATATTTTTTGATTTTTAGGTCTTAGAGAAACTTTTTTATTAAATATAAATTTATAATACTGGATGGCAATGAGATTATTGAAAGTAATAAAATATTAATGATCTTGATATTTCATTATTCATGGATATGTAAAATTAAAAGGTGTAGGTTTCTGTCTGTTGGTAACTTTACCTGTTACTTTACTATTCTAGTGGTCTTAGTAGAATGCCTTTCTACCTGAGTAATGAACCAGAAAAATGAAATTTGTGAGTGAGAATAAAGGCATATATGATGATGGTTTGCACCAGTCTAACCTGAAAATAAGTTGCTAGTTGGATTGCTGAATAGTTTCTAAATTGTTGTCATAGTCTTTGTTCACTGCTTAAAAAGAAATAAATACTTTGTAAAGTACTTATGTATGTGAGCTGCCTCTGCTGCCCCTGATGTGTTGGGGATTCTACTTCTGTGCCTGTCAGAGCCCAGTGTTTGAATCTCCCCATCAGCCCTACGTCAGCAACTGTTACAAACAGTTGTTGGAGTCGATATGGAATAGGTGATTTGGTAGGAACATTCGTCTGAAGAGGTGAAAGAGCTACAGATGTGAGAAGGCACATCAGTGTCCTCACAGCAGCTTAAATGCATTGGCAGTAGCAGATCATTAATTGTAGTATATCAGTGATTATTGACATATTTGTTCATGCTAGTACAGTATCTGATGGACAGGTTTCTTGGCACAACACAGTTTAGCAGTTTTCATAGCGAGTGGAAAGAACTTGCAGCTGCACAGACTCAGCTGTCTGTCACATGCCTTTTGTTTTTAATTCACACATTTTATTTTATAGCAAGACATGCATCATTGATTGAAAAATATTACTTGTTACCCCAATTTTCCATTTCTTACAAAGGGGTTAGTCAATTGACCTGTAGCATAACTGTTACCTTTCTAGTTTAACCTCTTTTTCCCACTAATACACAGACCCTGGTAAGTTGCCTGTCATAAAGGAAAATAATTTGGCATGTATTTCCATCTATATAATTTGGAGATATACTGAAAATTATTGAAGATTTTAAGCATATCCTGAACATGTGTATAGATTTTCTTTTAATAGAATTATATTAAGCGGTCATTGGAGGAGTTACTTCTAGTACAATCCATTAGAGATTCATTAACTATCCAGAAGTCTTACCTGCCTATGATAGCAGCAGGTGATTTCAGGTGTATCCATTACCAATTATAAAGTGCCACACAGAATTTTGTTTGATAAATTTTTCTGTCTGGTTTCCGTTATTGATTAGAACAAAGTGGTGAATCATACTGAAAGTTGTAGTTTTCAGATGTCTGAAGGGTTAGTCTCATAGCCTTTCACAGAAAATACCAGTAGGATGTATGGTATTACTTTAGTGAGTGTATTTAAATGCACTCACTATTTGAGTCAAGATTCTGTTTATTTCTTCACTGTTTATGTAATTGGAGCCACCAGATGTGTTTTCATGCTCAACTGTTGTAAGCACAGTTGGTGGTGAGGTCATGGTGAATTCAGTTATCCCACAGAATACAGGTTGCTCCCTAATCTGTTAAAATCTAGAAAGCTTTTTGTAGGCTCTTTTAATGTGAGGGAGACATCTAAAACCATTCCTCATGAACAACTGCATTTTGTTAATGATAGTTTCAGTCATGAATTATAGCAGTATAGTGCAATTTTTATATTCCTGCATGTATTTATTTGTAGTTGGAAGATCCAGTATCTTTGAGGTATGATGTACTTTCCTGCATATTTCTTGATTATTAAAGTGATGCACCTATTGGTAAACAATTAATGCACTAGTGAACATGAACAAGTAAGTGAATTCTGGTCTTAGTACTTTCTCTACGAGATAGACACAAATGGAATACACTGAATTTACTCTGCTGGGTGCTTAGATTTTGAAAATACTATATAAAAAGAAGTGGTGTTCTACCTTTACTAATAACTGAGGCTGATTTAAGTTTGGGGTGGTTTTGGCACAGAGAACTTTTTAATGCATATTTGTGCATGCTATGTTCTGTTTGAAATCCTTTTTGTCTTAATTACAGTCCAGAAAAAACTTGGCTTCATTTCCAACGTATGTTGAAGGTAAGATAGTTCTACAATTTCTAAATGTTTTTTCATATAACCCCCCCCCCTGTATTTATAATGTATGAAATTTTATTTTTATTTGCTGAATAGAAAAGGTGCTAGGGTTGGGTGTAATGATTTCGACTAAATTATGTATAATTTTGAATTTGAGCTAAATCCTACTGTGCTCTTTCAGAGATTTGGAAACATGGGATTTTAGTTTTTTAGTGTTTCATTCATAGTGTCAGTTTTGCTGGTTTCTTTCCTCAGTATCACTTAAAACACTATTTTTTTAATGTTGTTTACACAACATATAAGAATGTGTGTGGATAAGGAAAATAGACTAATCAAAGAAGACTGTAGTGCTCTGTCCAGCATTGATTTCAATTGGCAGCCTCAATCCAATCTGAGTTAGATTTATTGGCAGGCCTGCCAGTGAAAATCTGCTTTGATTAACAGCTAATTGCCTCTAATTAGGTACTGCTTCCCGTCTTAGAGTTAAGGTTGCAGTAGTGCTGAATTTTTTCAGAACAATGTGAAAAAGCAAGTTACCTGTCACATGAAGTGCTGTTGCCTTTAGTATGAGTGTGCATCCTGTGTATAGTGCAGGAAGAATGCAAGTTGTATGGGGTTACAAGGGAAGCAAAAAATAGAGGTTTCGTTTGTTTTTTATACTTTTTCCCTGACAGGGGTTGTTCCATGTGCTTGATGAGATGTTAGAAATACAGTTGATGCAATACTTTATTTGGACTGCCTTTTAACTCCTTGGATTGCTTTACAGTGTGGTGTGCTTAATTGATTATGTGATCATTTTGTTTAGACTGCAAATTGATCATTGTTTTAGTCTTAAGAGTATAAGCTGCATGTTTTGGAGTCTCTAGCCAGAATGTCAGTTAGTCCATAGCTAAGCATTGGAATTTTGCAACAGTGAAGGATCTCTCTTAGAATTTAAATTAATCTCCTGTTGGTAGTCTTGTCTATCAAGGGCTTTTAAAAATAATCGTCTCCTGCTTAGGAACAAAACTAAATTGTAAACTAAAATTTTATTGGTTCTTGATTCAACACAAAATTCCTTAAAATTGCAAGTGTTCCATTTTCATGCACCAGCAGTCCTAGGAAAAATTTGCCAGCATCTATGCTGTGCTTTTATTGAGGTAATAGTTTTGTTGTCAGAGATAATAAATGGAGGAGGTCTTCTAAAATGCAGTGCTGTCTGTGCGTCCACCTCTGATGCAATTGGACCACATACCTTTTTTTGGGTTTAATATACCTCTTTCTTCAAGTCTTACCTTCATCTTTGCCAACCTGTTTTTTTTTCTTTTTGATCAGAAATTGTACGAAAAATGTTTTGCACCCTTTATAGTCAAGTGGTGGAAGTGGTGAAAAGGCCTTGATGTAGAGTAATAAATAACAACACTTAAAATGCTGTATGATTTCTGGACTGGAAAAGTGTGTAAATATGTAGTACTTCCAGATGAATGAATTTCCCTAAGGAAATAACTCAGTTTCTTTAGGTCATGTGCTTGCAAGTGACCTGTTAATTTTGAGAATTTTCCAGATACATACTACTTGAGCAAACTTTGCACATTGAAGATGAGCATCTTAAAATTTCTCATCATAAATTTTTGCATTTAAAGAAAAGATAAAGAAGTCTGCTCACAAGATTGGTACATCTGTTTCTGTCTGTGTGTATAGTTTCAGTGTGATAGTTATCTCCAACTCTTTGTTATTTTAATTGTAATAATGACTTGCTTTTCCTTGGGGCTAAAGCTACCCATGCTCTTTCTAAGGTGTTCTTAGTCTCATATGTTATCATTAGAACAAAATTGGCATTCTTAGTAATTTGAAACTTAAAGCCCCATCACCTTATAGCTCAAGATACCCCTTGATTTTTTTTAGAGGAAAAAAGAAAGACAAATATAAACGCAGGGATGTTTTGTGATAAAATGTGAACATGCTTACCATGAGCATTCTCTAATATGATTTGTATTCTCATTTGTCTTGAACAACATTTGGTTTTCCTTACTTGTAAGAACAAAAAGTTTCTTAGCTAACCAGCCTCCCTTTTGGATCATGACAATTTTAACATGGTGTCAAAATAGAACATTTTTATGTATAAATTTTTAGATACAGTTGCCAAACACCAAAAATCTTACAAATCATAAAGGCTGCTTTATAAGGATTTGCATTGCTAGGTAATGAACCCTTTGCACCCCGTCACTTTCCACAGAAGCTGATGAGTGTCTGATCTCTAAGAATCTGTGGACTAAGAGAGTTACCTTGCCATCAAGAGAGCCCATGCTCTGTGTATTTAACAACATTTTTATTTAACTCAGTACTTTACCACAATATCCTTGTTAGGACTACCATTTTTAAAGGTCTGTGACATAAAAATATTTTACTTAATTAGGTAATCTGTCTTCTTGTTAAGGGGAGACGTGATATGTGTAGAGCGTGCCCGGGGAGGTTGTTCTGCCTGTTGCACCAAGTGTGATTAATGCTCAAGTGTGAAAGAGGCTGATGGCTGCTATCAATCTGCACCTTTCCTGTTTCTGGTTGTGACTGTAGGTCTTAGAATTGCATGGTTGAGTTTGGTGGGTGAGGAGCAAGCTGAGTAACTGTGTCTGTCCCTTTATCACCGTGAAAAAGCCACAGCTTATTTTGCTCCTAGCTGATCCCTACCCACAAACGAGTGAGCTTTTGTGAAAAATGGGCTGGATTAACAATTGTAGCTTTTGCTGGACAGATGTTGCACTGGGTTTGCATAGCAGGGTTTTGGTAGTGGGGTGGCTACGAGAATGTCTTCTGTGAGATGCAGCTGGAAGCTTCCTGCCTATCCAACAGTCAGTGCCAGCCAGCTCCAAGACAGACCCACCCCTGGCCAATGCTGAGCCCATCAGTGACAGTGCCTCTGGGATATTATATTTAAGGAGGGGGAAATAACTGCACCACAGCAACTGCAGCCAGAGAAGAAAGGGCAGGGAATGTGTAAAAGAAACACTCTAAAGACAAGGTCAGTGGAGTAGGAAGGACTGATGTTGCTCCGGGTGCCAGAGCAGAGATTCCCATGCAGCCCATGGTGAAGACCATGGTGAGGCAGCTGTGCCCCTGCAGGCAAGAGAGTTCCATAGTGGAATACATACCCACAAGCAGCCCCTGGAGGACCCCATGCCAGATCATGTGGATACCCAAAAAAAGCAGGCTATGATCCCATGGAAATCCCAGGCTGGAGCAGGCTCCTTGCAGGGTATGTGGAGGAAGGAGCCCCGCTGTAGCAAGTTTTCTGGCAGGACTTGTGACCCCATAGGGAACCCACACCAGAGCATAGGGAACCAGAGCAGTCTGTTCTGAAGGGTTGTCTCCCATGAGAAGTATCCTTTTCTGGAGCAGAGGAAGAATGTGAGACCCCTTCCCCATGAGGAAGAAGGAGCATCAGAGACAGCGTGTGATGAACTGACCAAAGCCCCCATTCCCCTGTGCTTCTGGGTGCAGGTGATAGAGAAAATTGAGACTAAAAGTGAGTCCAGGAAGAAGGGAGGAATGCGGGAAGGTGTTGGAGCATCTGTTTTTTTCATTATTCTACTCTGATTTGATTAGTAATAGATTAAACGAATTTCCACAAGTGGAGTCTTTTTTGCCCATGACAGTAACTGATGAGTGATCTCTCCCTGTCCTTGTCTTAGCCTGTGAGACTTACATTACGTTTTCTGTGCCCTGCCCTTCTGAGGGAAGGGAGTGATACAAGGGCTTTGGTGGGCAGGGTCAGCTCACCACAAATTTTGAGATCATTTGTCTGATGTTTTGTGCCTTTGAAAGTACTGGTTGCCCTTTTGTCATGCTAAACTGAAATGTTTCAGGGAAGGATTTGCAACCATCATGTGCAGGTTCACATTGTCAGAGTTCTCCTGCTTTACTGTATTTCACCATCAATGTCTTCAATGATTACTTTCCTGTGTTACAGTTCCTGGACCTTGTGATCCTGAAGACTTAATTGATGGAATCATTTTTGCTGCCAATTACCTTGGTTCAACTCAACTCCTTTCTGATAAAACTCCGTCCAAGAATGTGAGAATGATGCAGGCTCAGGAAGCTGTCAGCAGGATCAAGGTGAGGAATAATTCCTGCTGCTTCTTGTATGGCTGTTCTGTGGTTGTGGGTATGAATTTCTTACCTATGCAGTAATTTTTTTCAGATGGGATTGTCTGTAGTTTCAGAATGAAAAGTGCCTCACCTTTCTTTCTGCAAAGTAAATTGTGTATGTGATGCTTTTGGAACAAGACTGATAAGGGGAAGTTACCAGGTCATTTTAATTCCCTGTGGGAGTACTTGTGCCAGAAACCAGAATCTGAAGTGAGTGGTGGTCAAAGTTATATATTATCTGGGTGTGGGGGTAAAACAGGTTAAGGGAATAACTAGTGAGTAATGCAGCTGTTTCTATCTTGGCACTCAGTGGAACCACTACTGTGGTAATGACTGCAGTTATTTTTGACCCTGCTGTGGATACTTGTTTCTCCACACATTACAGCTGTGAGCTGTTTTTTTGAAAAAAAGCCTGTGATGGTACAGAGATGTATGGAAAAAAAAATTGTCCTGGAATCTGACAAATTTTGTTTCAAAAAAAAGAAATGCCAGCTGATTTCTGTAAAGGCTGCACCAAGCAGTGGGAGTGCTGCTGTATTGTAAGTTACAATTACAACATTGTCAGCTGTAATTAAGGTGTGTGGATGAAATATTGCATGGTTGTACAGGATGCTCCAATATTCCCACTACCTGTACATGATTGGCTAGTAGGCACCCAGCTTCATCTTCTGCTGATTCAGCTAACCAACACAACCTACTCTGGGAATTTTTCTTGGTTTAGTATCTGTGTTCTACTTTTGTATAGTTTATTTGGGGTTCTAACTCAGATTTGGTGTGCAATTATATAAAAGAGAGAGGAAGAAGAGAGAAGGTTACCAGCAAGGCCACTAGTATTATCTGTTAAGGTCAGCTGATGTTTCCTATTCTTATTCCTTCCAGTGCTTTCTCTGGCAGGTGTTCAGTTTAGCCTCTGTATGTAACTTTGACACAGAAGCTGCAACTAGAACCATTGAGACAACGTCCAAAAATTGTAATTTTGCTGGTGTTCAAATGCATAAATTCTTATAACCCTGTCTCTGAAAATCATTAACACTCATGTTTTAGAAAAAGCAGGAATGTAGCCTTACTGTTAGAGATTATCCTCCATCTTCTCTGTAGAAGTCTTCACTTACTTAAACTACTGAGCCTTTTGCAAATGAATGATGTCTTTGTTCATTGGAGACTCTGGATCCAGTCACATTCTTTAAAAATATGCAGCAGCTTTTTTAACCATAGCAGGTCTTGCTGGGCTCTCCCCAAACCTGCAGTGAAGAGTTTTTCTTATAGAGTCTGGGTTTTTTTCCTGCTCTGGGCAAATAAGGCTGTGTCCTTCAGTTTAGTTGTCACTTTATGTTCCTTCCTGGTGCTTGGCTGTGTGTTGGAAAACTCATCTGATTTAAATGGACTGGAAACTACAGGTAGGGAAGAGAAAGGAGAGAAACAAGGGCTTTGTTGAGACTAAATCTAGGAGGGACACATCACAGAAGGGTGAAAGGAAAGATTGACATCAGTTATCACAGGAAACAGGTATCCGAAATGGAACTTGAACCTGAGGTTGCATAGGGAGTTTGCACTTAGAAGGTAAAGCTTGTACAGAAATACACATTAGAAAAGGATTGAAGGGATATAGTAGAGAAAAATGAAGCAGAATTTATTCAAACCGGGCCTGTGAGATGTAAGAATCTTTCTTTGATACTAAATGTATTTTGTAGAAATTCATTAACAGAATACCATTCTTTCTGAGGATTCTGCTATGCCTCAGCACTTCTGTGCTTCAGAACAGAAGAAATCTGTTTAATGCATTTCACCTATAAGCCCCATAATTTATGCATCTGACTAAATCATCAGGCATGGATATCCTTGCTTATAATACATTTGTTTCAGGCTTGAGACCCAAGTGATTGCACTGTTGACCTGGTAAAACCCTAGCTGGTATATTTAATTTTCTGAAACTCGGTGTCAGAAAATTATTGGCTTTTATTATATGGTAGACAATATCTTTGAACACTTCTTGGTCAGGTACTGCCTTCTGCTTCTAAGTGAAGCTCAGACAACCTCCCTGCACCTTAGGATCTTCAGCTTGTTAGGGTTGGTTTTGGCTGGTTTTGTTGCTGATTGCCATTAAAGCTGTATGTTTTCAGAGAGAAATTCATTATGACAGGTGGATTTCCTGCTGCCAGATTCATCACTGCATTAGATACTCTTTTTCTCAGATGTGTAAATTGTGGCTTGCACAGTGACTACAAAGGCTGTGCACTGCTCATGTTTGTTTACAGAGTGCCATACTTGTTGCATTTCTCCATGGTTAAAGAAAACAAAGCTTAGGAATTAGGAATGAGGTTTTAAAATACGCAGACTTGAAGTTGAGTATTAAAAAGGGGTGGAGAGCTTTGTTTAAGCCCTGCCATGTACACACACCTTCTCATAAGTGTATACCTTTTGAATTTAATAATCCCTGTAGTGCTTCCTTTTAGCAGAGCCTTCAGACCACATAATCGTTCATTTGGAATATGAACAGACTTTGAAAACAATTCTTCATGCTTCTTTAAAGAAGTTTCTTTTCAGTTAAAAGTACAAGAGTTGGGTGTTTTCTTGCTTGGCCTTCATCTCTATGAAGTCTAAGTAAGCTAAAACAGATACACTGCTTTGAAGGTATCCATCAATGTAGTTAGTAATATTTCACTAGGAGGCACTTCTAGCTTGCTATGTGGCAGATTTGAACATTTCTAGGTAACACCTGGTTTAATTTCTGAGTGTGATTTAAGATGGAACCCTTATGTGGCTATTTAGTTTAGTACTACACAATTTCACACACTCACTGTCCTCACAATGCTCACTGAGTTGCAGAACATTTTTTGTAGAGACTAAATGGATTGAATAAACTTAAGACATCTCTAGCAAAAGCAGAATTTTGTTGGATTTTAATCTTTTGTAATTTTGGAAATTGCATCTGTATAAATAATTACATTTCATTTACCTTAAATTAAAATCCTGAATTCTGTATATTAAAAAAAATGGGTAGATTAGGTATTTTCCATTTGTTATTATCTTCTAGGAGTACAGAGCAAATCTGATTTGAGTTAGCAAGATAATGTGGTGAAAAAGAAGATTTGTCTAATAAGTATGCTTGCATAGAATTATCCTAATTTTTTTGTTATTCTTGGACCATAACTTCTTTTGGGACATTTCTGTGTAGTGTTAAATCACTTATTAAAAGTGCTTGTTCCATATCATTGCCTTACGTTGATGAAATATTTGAAAGTAGTTCTTCAGTATGTTTCCATTTGAAGAACAAGATTTTCAATTCATTGAATCATAGTGTATTTTGATAAATTGTTGATTCTACCTTGTAAAGCCATAGTTCAAGGATTTTTTTCCCCCCTTTTTCTTCATTTTGGCCTGTGATTTTCTTCTTTTGGGAGGTCCATCACTCTAAAGTTTGGGGAGGGTGAGAAAGAAAAGCTTGATTTTGGAAAGCAATTTAAATGCTCTTTCTCAGGAGTGTCTCCTCCTTGTCCAGTGTATGACAGGCAGCTGTTATTCAGGATAAGTATATTATTTCTGAGTATTAATTTAAATTGAGAGTAATGTAAGGAAGAGCCTATCATGTAAGGCAGTTTTAGTTGATTTTGCAATAGTCTGCAATCACCTATTGCAAAATAACCTATCAGGCTATAAAATACTTCTTAGTTTGAAAAGGATGACTAAAAGCTAGTTTTAGAATGTTTCTATTTGTAAATAAGCAGCATGACCTAAATTTTAAGTAGCTGCTTTCAGATTTGTTTAGACAAAACCTGACAGATTTAAGTTGCAAGCATCAGTATAAAATGTTTGATGTGTCTTGTGATTCAGGCCTCCTATTTGCTCTCCATAGAGGTAGATAGTGGTGAATCTGTATGGAGCTTGTAACAATAAGCCTCCTTCCCACCACAAGCACACCATCAATTTAATTAGCAAAGAGGTTGTTGGAAGTAAAGGGATAGCTGCCAGCCTGGTGAGTATTGCCTTCCTTCTGTGAGCAGGTCTGTAAGTTCAGTTCACCATTGGGTTGAATTCGTGATTGAAAGACTGTAGATATTATATTTGTTTGGGTTGTTAGTAGAAACCACGAAAAGGTGGTTAAGGTGTTTCTGGAGCTGAAATACATGTTCCACTGCTTCCTTGAAAAAATGTGGTGGTGTGGACATATCTTTGTGTAGGCATCACAGGAAAATTTGTTGGCCAGAGACACTGTGTGAACATTGGTACGGATTTATTTGCTCAGAAGGAGGAGAAAATGAAGGTGGCAGTTAACTTCTGTCATTCTATTTTTCCAGGAAAAAGTAGCATAGTATTAGGGAGGTTATTTTTTTGAAATCTATTGAAGTACGAGATCTGAAAAAGCTGGAATAATAAGGCTTAAAATTTTTCTCTCGCCTTTTACACTGGTGTGCCTTCAAAAGAAGTAACCTCATAGTTTGCACCACTGTTAAGTGAGGGAAAGCTCTATTCTGTTTCTTAAATGTCCCCCCTACCCCCTCAAAAACAAATGCACACAAAATAACTTTGTTGCAAGTAACATCTTAAGTGGAAAAAAAATCCTTTTGTGTCTTCCTGACTCTTTTGGTGCTGTTTCTTTTCATTTCCGATATTAACTGTGCTGAACATGACATTTTATAATTTTTTAAGCTAGGAAGAAAAGGAGGAAATTAATATAAGCAGGGACTAATTTAGACCAGCTGGCAGTCTGTGAGCCCTGACATTAGTGTGTAGATTCCTGCTTGACTTGGAGTATCTGTAAGTTCTTCTCTAACCGTTCTCCTGTCTCTTGTTTGTTTCATGCTAAGCAGATGGCCCAGAAATTAGCCAAAAGCAGGAAGAAGGTGCAGTACAAACTCCATCAGCTTGATGTTATGCTTGTTCTTTTGTTTTCTGGGAGGGTTTTTTCCTTTCTTTTAATTTTGTAGTTTTATTTTCTGCATCCAGCAAGGTTTTTTCAGGCTTATTTCTGAGCCACCATACGAGTTGACTTTTCTCAGAAATCAGTTGCCTGATTGGCCATTTTTTGTTGCTTTTCATTAACCATTTCATGTTAGTAATAGAATAAAGATTGGATTTATCAAATGGTTACAGGGAGTTCCCAAAATGCATATTAAAGAATCAGGACTGACGTGGCAAAGGTTTAAACTTCGTAAAATGATGGATTAAAATTAAGTGTGTTTTTGAGGGAATTTTTTGCTATTTTATTTTTTTTTAAATCCTTCTGTAAGAGTGCTTTGTTTGACTCACAGAGGTGTCAAATTGCTGGATGCAAAAAAAAAAAGTTTATGTCTATACATACAGTAATATACTGAGATTGACTCATCTTTGTAATAAGTTTTGTTTGTGGAGCTTTCAATTATCTTTTAACAAATGTAATTTTAAAAATATTATAAATGTTTGCTTTCTATTAACAAAATCCGACTTCTAAAGTGGGTTACTGCTTGAAAAGTGTGTTGTCTGACTGTGAAGGTCTCACCAGAACTGCATTATGAACAGCTCAAACAGTACCTTCTGTGGTACAGGTTTTTGCATTGGTCTTGGCAGCCACTGCTAGCCCATATAGAAATTCCTCAGGCAAGAGATGCTGCTAGGCCTTTCTATGGGTTGAACAAAAACCTCCTTTGAAGTGGGATTCATAGTGTGAAGAAAATGGTAGGATCATATTGCTTTTCAAGAAATATTATATAGTTCCTGTTGTCGTCAAGTATAATTTTACTGAACCAGGAGAAATATCAGGCAAGCTTTTATGAGGTTAACTTTTTTTTCTAACAATACCCAATTCAGTTTCACACATATGATATAGTTTCCACATCTTTGTGTTTATCTTTTGCTTCTGCAGTCTAATACTCTATCCAGCATTGTTGTTCTGGTGACTGTGTCTTAGTGCACCCCTGTTCGTGAACTAACATCATTATTAGTAAGTATGTTACATAATGAGTTAGTTTAACTCTAATCCATTTATTTGCAGGCTCCTGAAGGTGAATCTCAACCCATGACTGAAGTGGACCTCTTCATTTCTACACAGAGAATAAAAGTACTGAATGCAGACACACAGGTATGGACTCAGATACTTTATCAGCATTGTCGGGGTAGACTTCTGGAATTGACTTTCACCTACATGTTAAAATTTGTCATCAAAATATGCTGGCTCTTGTATTTCCCTCTAGTCAGAAATCCATGGTCAAGAACCATGTCATACAGGCAATTAATCTGGTATGTCTGGCTGTAGAAATAATTAGAATTTGTGAGTAAGATATTTGCAGTCAGCTCATGTCTTGTGAGCCATGATGCATCAAGTACTGATTGTGCCCAGAGTAGCCCAAAATGTTTAGCTGTTATGATTTGTTCATAGTCCTCTACACATACTTACCCAGCATTTGCAGGTTCTGCAGTTGAGGTCTTTATGTGTTTTTCTACAGGAAAAAAAAAATCCTATAAAACTTTCTGTTTATTTTGGGAAAGTGAAGCTCTTGGTTTCTAGTGCTTTCTCCCTTCATGCATAACGGGTATTACAAACTTCACTTGAGAGAGGTCTTACAGTTATTTGTGTGTTCTAGTAATACTAGGTGTGCAATAAGAACTTAGTTGAAGCAGCTGCTTATGTTGCTTTTCTTATTCCCAGGAAACCATGATGGATCATCCCTTGCGGACCATTTCTTACATTGCTGATATAGGAAATATAGTTGTTCTGATGGCTCGCAGGCGAATGCCACGCTCTAACTCCCAGGATAATGTTGAAGCATCTCACCCCTCTCAAGACGGAAAGAGGCAGTACAAAATGATTTGTCATGTCTTTGAGTCTGAGGATGTAAGCAATTACACTGTCTTGTAATTTTTTAGGAGTGGAAAAGTAAGCACATTTTGATAGGCCCAAAGTCCATTGTGAATGGTCCTGTTTGCTTTTTACCTGCAACCAGTATTTCCTCTAAGCAGAGGAGCTTGCCTGCTGTTTATATATTTGGACCTGGCATGTTGCAGAAAGTTGGTCTTTATAGAAATGCATACCATTTTTAAGCTTCTTGAGTGCCTTCCAGTAATAGGGAGAGGAGAGTCCAGTTCCTGCAGGTTACAGATACAGGCTCAAATTCTGCATAAGAGAGGGAAAGTCTTATCAGAGATGGGGTTTTTTTTGTAGGGGAAAGGATCAATCACTGATACATACCAGAAAGATGATTTTTGTTTTTCAGAAGGTTTGTGTTGGGAGTGTAGTTGCTGTCATCATATCAAAAAGCCAACAAAGAAAGTTGATAATTTCAGCAATCTCAAAATATGCTGAATAGAGACACAAATTACATACATTTTAATCTGTGGTGCAAGTTAGTAAATTGCCTTACACAGAACTTGTTATCCTGTCTTCAAAATCAAAGTTCATTACTTGCTGATTTTATGCACTTTTTAAAAATAACTTTCAATAACTGGAAAGTAAAATCAAACATATCAGATTGAAGTGGCTAGATACAAAGTTTTCAGGATCATAGTCAAGTTAGCTCTAATAATCTGGGAAACTAAAATAGTCAAGTAAGTGAAAATAACAGTTTCTTATAAAAGAATCATGTCTTCTAACCTACAGCAAGGACTTCAAGATGAGAAGTTTATCTTTAATAGGGAGCTGATTTTATGTAATGATTTTATTTTATGTAATCTGTTCTAAACCAATGTCTGAACTGATTGCCGATGAATACATGACCCACTGCTGAATTAACACGTAAGGACAAGCACTGATAGAAGTAATCCTGTACTAAAACTGGCAGTGTAAAAAGCTGTGGATTATTTCCACAAAATAACATGTAAACCTGTTTTACAAAACCTTTTAAGAATCTGGTGTGAAATAGAGTAGCCAATGTATTTTTTGCTTAATATGATTTGACATGCTGCCCGCTTTGAGGCTGCTGTTACTGTATTTCTAGTCACAAGTTTGGACACTGCTTGCTCTTTTACTGGTTAGTTAAAAAAGCAAATATCAACCTGTGAGGTCCAGAGTCTGGGGCTTATTTTCCTTCACCATGTGGTATTCTGATCCATACTTCCTGGAGCGATTTCCTAGGCTGCTGTTAATACTTTGGCTAGCTAAAATTTGAGTTACCCAATCTAAGGTTTGTTCGAATCAGCCCATATTTGTGTCTTATGTGATCCTCTCTATGCCTGTAGATCCAATAAAAGCATGGCTCATTGATGAGGAAAACATGCTGAGAAACTGCAGATTGTATCAACTCTCCATAGTCATGGGTGCTCACAGATAACTTGCAAAATTTATCTCAAATACCCAGGTGACTAATGGTCAGAATTTGGCAGCAAGGAAATGGCTGCTTCAAAGATTTTATACCTCCAGTGAAGTAATGCAGCCTGTTTATATTATAAAACTTGTCTTTTCTTTTTCTGGGACAGCTGGGTACTTGACAGAATCTGCACAGTAAGTGAGACAGAAGCTGTAAGCCTGTGAGTGGATGTTGGCCAGAACATGTCTCTGCTTGGATGAGTCTTTGTCTAAGGTGGACAGCACCAGATTTTCAACTGTATTTAGAGCAGTATCTTTAAATGAGTTGAACCTTAGTGATGTGTCCAAATGCTGGCTGTGTGAATGGGAGCTCATGTCTTCCTGGAGTGAAGATACATGTGTATGAATGTTAAGTCTGCATTCCTCACTTTGGTTACTGGTTATGGAGGTGCAGTTTTCCCATTTTCTTGCTGTCTTGTTCTTGCTGTCAAAATTATATTAATCTGAGCTTTGGTAACATATTGCCAGTCTACATATCGGTCTTTTCAGCACCAGTAATCATGCTGCTCTCATCAGCAGGTTTAGTGCTGGTTTGAGCTGTTAAGATACAGTAAAATTTTTATTTCAGGGTTGGGAATCTTTACTTTATTAGGGACCAAACTGGACTTTAAATATGGCCATCAGACTGAATAAAAGTACACCTGAGTAGAATTTATTCATTACCAGCACTCTGCCAGCCCTCCCTTGTCGGCTGTAGAGCCCCCCTGTCTCTTCCCTGCCTTTGCCACAGCCAGCACTGTGTTTCAGTGTACATCACAGCCAGCTCCTGTGCACTACATAGTGCTCACTGCACGAATTGCTCCACCTATACCCAGCAGTACTCTGCACCATGCTGTGTTTTCCTCTCCTGCCCATTACCTGCCTGACCATGATTACCATCTCAAAGGCAGGCATCCCTATGGCCTTGCTTGGCACACAGCTTTCCCCATGTCTGCTGCCCAGTTTCTCTCCCACAGCTGCAGAGGTAAAACAGCTCCCGGTGGGAGCAATACAGTGTAGTGAGTGGTGAATTTGGTGGCTTTGGGTGCAGAGAAGACTATGGAAAGCTGCAGTTGCAAGAGGGTGCCTACAAAGGACAGAAAATGAGTAGGAAAGAGGCAGAGAACTGGCAAGATCACGTGAGTTGGAAGAAGGGAAATAAGTGTAGGGGAGAGAGGCTGAACTGGGTAGCAGGGTGAAAAAGGAGATGCATATGACCATTTCCAGGTACTTCAAGGGTTTGTTCTGGCCTCTAGTTGCTGCCCTTTTCCGGTTTTGTCTGTGACTGAGATAGGAGTAGTCACTATCAATGTGATGGTTCTAAAGGATGGTAAGAAAAGTCAGAAATACCCTTTTTACCCTTTCATTTTCACTGCTGGCTTATCAGAGAATGGCATCTCCATGGAAGGGAGAGCCATCTGGAAGCTGGATGTGTGAGAAGAATTGTAGGTACAAGCCACAGTCACTGTAGTGGCTATACCTTTACACTTACATTAGCAGTTCTTACCTGTGAAAGGATGGGTTTTTTTCTCTTATTTGTGATATATAATTGCTTACCAACATAGATTCATGGCAGAGGTGAATGTGTTGACATTTTGTGGGTCTTTTGAATGAATTTGTAAGGCACAAATACTTTTTCAGACTGGATTGCAGTAACTTGTAGGTTTATCAATTTGATGATGCATTTTACAGTGTGATTGTAACAGAAAGTGTCAGTGGGCATGATCATCAGAATGTTTCACTTTTTTCTTTTCTTTTCCTTTCTCTGGGAACTGCTACAGGCGCAGCTGATTGCACAGTCCATAGGTCAAGCATTTAGTGTGGCCTACCAAGAATTTCTGAGGGCAAATGGAATCAACCCAGAAGACCTTAGCCAAAAGGAGTATAGCGACTTGCTTAATACCCAGGACATGTACAATGATGACCTGATTCACTTCTCCAAATCTGAAAATTGCAAAGATGTATGTCTCATTTTTTTTCCACAACAGTATTAAGCTGCTCTTTATCAGTTGCAGGCCTGTGTTGGCAGAAATCAACAAAATGTTAATACTTCCTATAAATTATCTCAGTTAGTCTAGGGTATCCTTTCTAAGAGGACACCCTGTCATCACTTCTGTTTCAAAGGCAAACAGTGAACCCCAAATTTATCAGCAGTCAAGTGTTTTACCATCTGTTTGTGTTCTTTTTACCAAGCAATTTTCAGAGATTTTTGAAAGTGATCTTAAAGCAGAATAACAGCTTATTACAATTTTAAAAAAATTAAAATAAACAACATAAAATTTGTAGAGGCATGGGTATATATGGAAGTGACTGACTCTAGGTTTTAAATAGTTCTGTGTGCCAGAAGGCTTTGCAGCTTGCTTAACAAAAATGAACCAGTGTGCAAATGGAACACACAGGTAATGGTTTTCCAGTCCACAGTTGTAAACTATTGCAATCTCTTCCTGTTTAGCTTTGTTCACCAAAGCCCATGGCACCAGGCTTTCCTTCACTGCAACTTCTGCTTATATACAGAAATGACATCTGAGGGGTGTTTTGCACTAAGTCTATATTGTGTAGTGTTGATCATTTAATGTTTGACTACAAATTAAAGGTAGTAAAACAGGTACCCTATTTTTTTTTGCCTTTGAATTAGGAAGGCAGGTTGCAAACAAAGAGGGGTATGTTTGTTGGTTTTGTAATGTTTGGAGGGGGGTAGTATTAGTCAGTTCCATGTGTGTGAAAGAAACTGGTTTTTTAAACACTTGTTTTTATTACACAGGTTTACATTGAAAAGCAAAAGGGAGAAATCCTAGGTGTGGTGATTGTGGAGTCTGGCTGGGGATCTATTTTGCCTACAGTTATCATAGCCAACATGATGCATGGCGGACCGGCAGAGAAGTCTGGGAAGCTGAACATAGGGGACCAGATCATGTCAATCAATGGGACCAGCTTGGTTGGTCTGCCGCTCTCAACATGTCAGAGCATTATAAAGGTAGGGAAGATATTTCTGGAAGCTACACATTTTAAAAGGGTGACATAATTGAAGAGCAGAAAGTAAAAAACTTTTAAATAAATTCTTAGCAAATGTTTGTATAGCACTTTCCAATTCATGATCTTAAAAAACAGTGTGAGTTATGCTACACTAATTTTCTGACTCCACACAGGACAACAGAATGGGTAAGTTTGGGAGGGACCACTGGAAGTCATCTAATCCAACCTCCCTGCTCCAGCAGGGTTCCCTAGAGGAACACTCGGGATTGTGTACTGATGTCTTTTGAATATCTCCAGAGAAGGGTACTCAAGCCTTTCTGAAAATCTCCTCCAATGCACAGTCACCCTCACAGGAAAGAAATTCTTCCTCATGTTTAGGTGGAACTTCCTGTGTTCCAGCATTAGCCTTCTGCATTTCATCCTATTGCTCTGCACCACAAAGAAGAGCCTGACTGTATCTTCTTGACATCCTCCCCCCAGATACTTAAATACATTGATGAGGTCCCCTCTCTGTTGTCTCTTCTTGACACTGAACAAGGCCAGCTCCCTCAGCCTTCCACAGAGTTGTGGCATTTTTTAGGTTGGAAAAGACCTCTAAGGTCGTTGAGTCCAGCTGTCAGCCTTTTCCTCATAAATTAAGTGCTCCAGTCCCCTAATCATATTCGTAGTCCTTCACTGGGCCTGCTTCCTCCAGGAGTTCCATGTCTCTGTTGTCCTGAGGAGCCCAGAGTTGGACACAGCAGTCCATATGTGTCCCACCAGGGCTGAGTAGAGGGGCAGGATCACTTCCCTGAACCTACTGGCAGTGCTTTTCCTAATGCACCCCAGGATACCATCAGCCTTCTTGGCTACAAGGATGCAGCTGTCTCATGAACATATTATGCTGAGGCCTGGCGTTATTCCTCCCCAGGTGCAGGATCCTACATTTGCCCTTGTTGAACTTCATAAGATTCCTCTCTGTGCATCCCTCCTGCTTGTCAAGGTCCCTCTGAAGGACTGCACAATGCTTGGGTATCGGCTACTCCTTGCAGCCTCGTGTCATCAGTGAATTTGCTCAGGAAGCATTCCATCTCTGATGATAAATTAAGATTTGGCTCAGTATTGTACCTTGGGCGGACACTGCTAGCTGCATGTATCCACATAAACCTGTGCCACTGGTCGCAACCCTCTGAGCTCTGCCATTCAGCCAGTTCTTAATCCACCTCACCATCCACTTCCCGAGTGTGGCTGTGAGGTTATCAGGAGAGACAGCATCAAAAGTCTTGATGAAATTTGGATTGACAACATCCAGTACCATTCCAGAGTGCTATGCTATTTACTTGCATAGACAAGGGCTCTGTGCACAACTTCACAAGGGAATATTTTGTTCAGAAAAAAGGTATTACCAGATACACACTTGAAATTTTATGTCACAAGTGGAGGCACAGGTGCCTAATATTGTCATAAGCCATTATTAGCTGTCAAGTACCTCTTAGTATTTAGATGAAGTAGAGCTTTTATTTGTTTGTTTGTTTATACCTATTCTTAAAGCTTTAAACTTTGGCTTAAAGACTACCTTCTGTGGCATGTTTGCCCAAGTTTTTGAAAGTGTGGTGCTTCACTTGGATAAATGGGATGTTTTAATTGGAAGAGCTTTCTTCTAGTTGTCAGCGAAGTATGTGACTGCGAAAAGCTTGCAGGTCATCTGGAACTGAACAGTGTCTGGGGCAGCTGTAGCGTATGAAGGAATAAGTATTCGAATATCAGAGTTTAAAGAACAGGAAAGGTATGTCACTAGAGAGTGTTTGAGAGAAAGCTGTATGAAATTAGTTATTTTTTGAAATGGTCCTGCCTAGCTCTGCAGATCATCACATGCAGACACATAATGTAATGCTGGTGGTATATTCTACAGACATCCTTCTCTGATTTTTAGGAATATACCTATTAGACTTATTTATTCATTTAGGGAACTTTTTGTTAACAAGTTGTATTATGTAAATTTCTTTTTTGTATTTTTTTAAATTGTAAAGTAAATTTTCCATTTACAAGGTAAATTTGCCAAGTAAAAAAAAGTACAAATTACATTCTTTTTTTTTTTCTTCATGGATTATCTCTTAATACTTGAACTAAAATGTTTGTTGTAAAGACTTCCCATTCGGGCTTCCCAAAATATTAATATTGAGTTCTGTTAATTAATAGATGCATGAGTCACTAAACCAGTCACTTTAGATTCAGTGAGTAGAAATGATAGCCTGTGTGACATAGTGAAAATAGGACAAGAACAGCCTACATCTGTAAAGAAAGGAAGAAGAATAAAATCACATTAAATATCTTTGTGCCAGCATCATCTAAACAAAACTCCCTGCAAATTTAGGCTCTTTATGATTGTTTCCTATCCCACATAATTTTTATTTCTGGAACTGTGATAAGTTATACTTCTGTTATTCAGACAGAGTTTTTGTTGTGCTCACCAGTACTTTCTCAATACAGGACCAACCAGCTTTGCTGTTTCCAGCTTCTGCAGACCTTTATCTTCTTCACTGATACCACAGTTTCCACATGAACTGCCAGCCTTTTTTTTATGTCTTTCCAAAGAGAAGATAATCAATCTGTATGTTTGCAGATCTTCATAACCACACATCTGCAGTTATTCATATAGCACTTTTGGCAACAAGTATACATATATATATGAATTATCTAAGTGCAGATCATTAAATGTAGTAGAAATATCCCAGATTTCAGATTTCCTTAGCATGCTGGAAAGACTCCTATGAAGAGATGGTAATATTTTGTGGATAAACATATGTCACAAGCACTTCAAACAAGATAACTCAGTATTATGGATGTAATCTCTGCTCCTAATTTGCCATAAACCTATTGAAAACTGACAGAGCTTGGAAGAAGCTTTGCATGTGTTGTGGCTATTCCTTAATAGGATTATGCTACTTGCATCTTTTTCAGAAGCATCTGGTGCTGGCTACTATCAAAAGCACACATGGGAGCTAGATAAACAAAGAAAGGTGGTCAAAATACGCTTTTTTTTTTTTTTTTTTTTTTGGTTCTGATCAGTTTATGTTACCAGTGTGCATATTACTGAAGATTAGCTATTTATGAAATTTCTGAAAAATCAGGAGAATTTTTGTTAGGGACCACATTACTTTTTTTCCCCAAGGAATACATATAACTAACTTGCCCGTTCATCAGGAAAATAAGAGCTTGATGATACCAAGTCTGTTTAGGGCATGTACCCTGAGTGAATTCAGATGACTGAAGTTAGACACCTAAATTCATCACAGAAATGGGCATCCCCAGTACTCTGCATGACTCCTACCCTTCAGGAGTAGAGCACTGAGGCAAAGGCCCCTTAAACTTTTCCATAAATGTCATACCCACAGCGCAGTTCAGGTTGATAAATCCCTGTCCTCTAAAGTGTGTGGTGTTTCTGAGACCTGCCTACAGAAAGTGCATGGTCCTTGAGCATGTGAGGTGCACTGCTAATTCCTTACCAGAGTAGAGGAGTCCATAGTCATGTGTTGTAATGAGGGGAATCCTTACAACGTATATAAGACAGCAATGGACTTGGAAGGAAAGATGAAGCGAAATTTCTTCAGATGTTCAGGAATGATTTATTCCTCCAGCCGCATGGCTGGGGTTCCCAGCCAGCTTCCCATCATGGGACCCTGCTCTCTTCCCGGGCCCCCGGCACACACACCAACCAGTCAGGAACAGGTATGGGGCACATGTGACATGGGGACAGGGACAGAGGCAGACCCACACCCTGCAGGGTCCCTTCCCCGGGGATTTCAGGGAGAGGCACCTCCACAATTCACCCTTTCTTATTAAATAAAGAACATTGGAAAATACAGTTGGATAAACAACAAAACATTTTCAAAGGAAAGGAAGCCACTATCTTGAGTCCCTAGATGTCCAAACAGATTTTCTTTGGAGCATCAGAAGGGAGACAGGGCTTGAGCATGCTTCAGATGGAAACTGAGGAAGGGATTTTCCTTTTTTTAGTACCTGTTGGAATCTTAGATAATGACAGTTAATTTCTTCCCTCCCGCCTTTTCATTCCCCCCATCAGCATTGCAAAGGGATTAATGGCATATGAAAAAGACTGGTTTTGTGAGGGGAGCCAGAAAGGGCAGTTTGGGCTGGACATATATGGGGGATAAAGGGACATGGGATAAAAGGGAAAAGTGGGACAGGGAAAAGGATAGGGATTATGGGGATATTGTCTAGCATATCTACTGCCTTTGACAGGGACACCCCCAGGGCCTGTAACACATGCAGCCTGTGGGCCCTTCCTTCCTTGCACAATTTTAAATTCTACTCTTTCTCCTTCTTCTAAGCTTGGAACATCACTTTTGGGGTTATTTTTTACAATAGCAGATTTATGGACAAAAATACTTTCTCCAGTATCGTTTTTCAATAAGAAACCGTAATTTTTCTTTACATTATACCATTTTACAGTTCCAAAAACCCTAGCTGCGATAACCTTTTCATTTTTCCGAGTTCCTTTGTTCTTGCTTTCACTTTCAGTTTTTCTCGCTCACGCACCGGAGCTGCTGCAGCTGGGACCACTGGGCCCGGGGCCACCAGCACGTTCCTGTCATGGGGTCTGGACTCCTCGGGATCGCATGTGGGGCCGTGCAGGTCCAGTTGGGCCGTGCTGCTGCACGCTGACCCTGCCGGCTGCTCCGCCTTCGGCGACCTTTGCACCGCCATTTGAAGCCTTGCTCGCTTCTCCTCTGGAGCTCCGCGTGACTGCTCCACGGTTTCTGGGCGTTCACGCAGCTGCACGGCCGCGCCCTGTGAGGCGTTCTGTTCCAGCACGTGTGCGCAGCTTTGTACCGCCGGAGCTGCCGCTGCTGCTGCTGTCAACTACAGACGTGTCACTGCTGGGCCCCAGCACGGTTCCCTTCTCGCCGCCCCGCCGCTCCAGCTCTGCTCGGCGTGGCTCACCACAGTCGCCATAGCGACTGCCACAGTCGCCGCTGCTGTTCTTGGCGTGGGGCTCAGGCTCAGACTGTCGCTTGCCACGCGGCGCGGGGTGGCCATCACCGGGGCGTGCCTCTGCTGCTGCTGCTCTCACTGCCACCCTCACCGCTGCCCTCGCTGCTCACACCTCTGCTCTCATGGCTCGCTTCTTGCATTTTTCAGCAGCTATTTCTACTATCTGTCCTTCTTTATTCACTGTAAGAAGACCTCAGAGACCCCTAGGAATGCAATCCCGCATCCAGCCTCTGCGTCGTTGCTCTCTCTCCCGCTGTTGCTCGGGAGTGCACTCCGATACACGGATGGGGTCTGCTCTACGGCTGGTGCTTTTAGGGGGGCTGGGCACCTCCACTGCAGGCACCTCAGCCACAGGCACCTCTGTGTTACTGGGACCGAGTATGTGCTTTATGAGAGCATCCTCAATTGCAAAAGATGCTAGGATCAATTCTACTACGATTCCACTTCTTGACTGGATCATTATCAACTTATCAATTTCTTTCCAAAAATTTTCCCCTCTAGTCACAGGAAAACCAACATCAAAAATTAAGTCTTGAGAGACATAAAAGAAATTCTTGAAAAGCCAGTTAAAGAAGTGTTCTAAATGTCCTGTGTTCAGTTTTGCATTTTGTTTCGCTAGAATTTCTTGTGGTTTATTACATTTTTGTTTCATGGAGCCATATGAACACAATCTCTGAGTCTGGTAGGCATGCCTGTAGCTAGTCTAGATCAACATATTGGTTCAAAGTAGTGCAGACTTCTTAGGGCTTTACCCACTAGGATTTAAATAACTCCAAGACTGGATACTCCACAGCCTCTGTGGGCAATACACCACCTTGACAGTAAAAACAAATTTTTCTCCTTCAACTTTGTTCCAGTAGCAAGCAGTTTATAGTGAGTGTGATGTAACTCATCTAGAAAAGAGGAAGAATGCTTGGAATGTATCAAGTTCTGTCTTGGAGTAGATGATGATATGAAGAGCTTGTGGGATAGGATAAAAGGGCAGACTGGTAATGGTTACACTTGTGAGTGTGTGCTATGGAATGCCTGATCAAGAGGTGGATGTGGCCTTCCACAAGTCAGCTTGTAGCAGCCTCAAAGTCACAGGCCCTGGTTCTTGTGGGGGCCTTTACCCTGACATCTTCTGGACAACCTACACAGCAAAGCATAAACAATCCATGAGGTTCTTGGAAAGCACTGATGATAACTTATGGTGGAGGATCCCACAGGGAATGGATGTGCTGCTTGACCTCCTCCTAACAAACAGGAAAAGTGGAGGTATGAAGATTGGGACCAGCCTGTGAGCAAGTAAGATTGCAACCATGAGCTTCAGGAGAGCTGATTTTAGTCTCTTCAGCGGTCTTGACAGAATCCCCTGGGAAGAGGTCCTGCAGGGAAGGTTGATAGTCAAGGATTACTTCCTCCAGGCTCAAGAGCGATGCATCCCAATGAGCAAGAAGTTGGACAAAGGGGTCAAGAGACCTGCATGGATGAATGAAGAACTCCTGTCATTACTCAAGCATGAGCAGGAAATACACAGGAGAAGGAAGCAGGGTCAGGCCTCTTGGAATTGATACAGAGAAGTTGTCAGAGTAAGGAGAGATGAGACAAGGAAGGCCAAGGCTCATTTGGAATGAAATCTGACCAAGTATGTCAAGGAAAACAAGATGGGCTTCTTCAAATACATCAATATGAATAGGAAAACAAAGGATAATGTGGACCTATTACTAAATGGAGGGAGCACCCTGATAACAGAGGATACAGATGTGTACAGATACAGGATACTGAGCACTGTCTTTATATTGGTGTTCCCTGTCAAGACCAGTCCCCAGAATCTCTGATCAGGGAGATCAGGGTAAAGGAATGTTGAAGGGAATATTTTCCCTTGTTCCAAGCAGATTGGGTTAGAGATCACCTAGGTAAACTCAAAATCCGCATGTCCATGGGCCCTGATATGATGGATCTATGAGTGCTGAGAGAGCTGGAAGACACCACTGTAAAGGTCCTGGCCATCATCTTTGAAAGGTCATGGCAATCTGAAGACTTGCCTGAGGACTGGAGAAAGGCAAATGTCACCCTGGACTTCAAAAAGGGCAAGAAAGAGAACCAGAGAACTACTGTCCAGTCAGACTCTCCTCAATCCCTGGACACCTCATTCTGGAGACCATCTCTATCTCCATGAATGACAGTAAGGTGATCAGCAGCAGTTAGCATGATTCACTAAAGGTAAATCATGCTTGACTGTACTCATTGCTTTCTACCGTAACTACCTGGATGTATGAGGGGAGAGCAATTGATGTTGTCTAACTCGACTTCTGCAAGGTTTTCCACACTGTCTCTCATAACATCCTCATAGACAAACTCAGGGAGTGTGGGCTGGGTTAGTGGGCAGTAGGTGGATTGAGAACTGGCTGAATTGAGAACTGGCTGAATAGCAGATCCCAGAGGATCATAGTCAGTGGTACAGGATCAGGTTGGAGGCCTGTAGCTAGCAGTGTCCCCCCAAGGTTCAATACTGGTCTAGTCTTTTTTGACTTACTCATCAGTGTCTTCGATGAAGGGCAGATGCCTCCTCAGCAAGTTCACTGATTACTCCAAGCTGGGAGGAGTGGCCAATACTCAAGTGCTGTGCAGCCCTTCAGAGGGACCTCAACAGGCTGGAGAGATGGGCAAAGAGGAACCTTCTGAAATTTAGCAAGGGCAAATGCAGGATCTGGCACATGGGGAGGACCAACACCATGCACGAGCACAGGCTGGGTGACCTATTGGAAAGCAGCTCTGTGGAGAAGGACCTGGGGATCCTGGTGGACAACAACTTATCCATGAGCCAGCAGTGTGTCCTTGTGGCCAAGAAGGCCAATGGTATCCTGGGGTGCATTAGGAAGAACATTGCCAGCAGGTCGAGGGAGGTGATCCTGCCCCTGTGCTCAGCCCTGGTGAGGCACATCTGGAGTGCTGTGTCCAGCTCTGGGCTACTCAGTGCAAGTGGGACATGGAGTTCCCAGAGTAAGTGGGTCCTGTGGAGGACTGGGAATATGATTTAGGCACTGGAGCATCTCTCTTATGAGGAAGGGCTGAGGGAGTTGGGTCAGTTCAGCCCCAAGAAAAGACAGCTGAAAGGGGCCGTATCAATGTCTTTAGGTACCTGAAGGGAGGGTGCTTAGAGGATGGACCAGGCTCGTCTTGGTGGTGCTGAGCAATAGGACAAGAGGCAAAGGGCAGAAGCTGATGCAGAGGAAGTTCCATGAGAACATAAAGGAGTAACTTGTGTAGGGGACTGTGCACTGGCACAAATTGTCCAGAGATGGTGTGGAGTCTCCCTCACTGAAGATTGTCAGGAACCATCTGGACACAATCCTGTGCCATGTGCTCTGGGATGACCCTGCTTGATCAGGGAGATTGGACCAGAGTGGTTCCTTCCAACCCAACCTATCTTGTGATTCTGTGAATTATGGAAATTAGGAGCGCTGCTTATGCAAGGATGACACAAGCAGGATCTGCTGTTTGCTTGACAGAATTAAATATTTTTCATTAGGGTAGCAACTTTTTTGTAATGATTTTAGCTACTTATTTAAAAGTCATTGGCTGTTTTGGTGAACTGCACAGACCTATTTAATATTCCTTTTATGCATGATTTCTGTTGTCAAATGAAAAAACTGCCAACAGGAATCTAGTCTTCTAAAACAACTGTGCCAGCTTTATGGCAAGAAAAAATTGATGTTTTACCATTTATTTCACTGAATATTCTGATGCTTGTGTCTGGCATTAAGTGATCACAATCTGGTACAATGCTTACAAAGATCTATTTATTCAGGGTTGTTCCCATGTCAGTGTTTTAACACTTTTTTTTTTTTCCTGCGCATGTTAAATGTTTAATTTTCAATTTGGTAATTTTTTTTCAGGGTTTGAAAAACCAGGCCCGGGTTAAACTGAACATAGTTAGATGTCCTCCAGTAACCACAGTCTTGATCAGAAGACCGGACCTGAGATATCAGTTGGGCTTCAGTGTGCAGAATGGGATTGTAAGTAGCTTCCACACTTTCTGATCAAGCTTTAACATGCATGAAACTTCCTCTCCATTTGTGGGTAAGTTTCACTGTGAGAAAAGGGAAGCTACTATTTTCTCCCTTACAGCAAGCAGGATTTTGCATTTGTTAAGTCTGAGATACAAAAGTTGGGTCAATAAGAGTTGTTCTTTGTCTTTGACTCTACTTACTTCACAATTTTAGAGTCAGCCAGAGGAACAAAAAAGTTATTTCAGCTTAAAAAACCAAAAATGTGTGGAAGAGTCTGCTTTCAGCACGCATCATTAATAAAGCCACAGCATGATCTCAAAAGAAAAAGCCTGTTCTTGATCCTTTTTGTTGTAACGCATCTGCCTAATGAACATCATTAAATTGAGGTCCTTCATACACTCATAAATTTCCAAACCACAAGACATGTAATGTAAACAAACAAACAGCCTTTTCTGCTAGTTTGTTCTGCTCTTAGAAGAGAATATCCATTAGTTACTTATCACTAACATATTTTACTTTGAGTCAAACTCTTAGAATTTGTTGCAAGCCTCTGTGTTTAAATGTTGATTCATAGCTTGCAGGCAAAAATGGATAATCAAAAGTCTCTATTTCTTATCCAGCCCGTGATAAACTTGTGCTTTTCCTTCCAGATCTGTAGTCTTATGAGAGGAGGCATAGCAGAGCGAGGAGGTGTGCGTGTTGGCCATCGCATTATTGAAATCAATGGGCAGAGCGTTGTAGCAACACCCCATGAGAAAATTGTTCACATCCTCTCGAATGCTGTTGGTGAGGTAAGAACCAGCAATGTGTCTAGGCAGTATAGTACAGTTCATTGCTGTTACCAGTAACAACCAATGGAAACCAGTAACAAGCAGTGTCCTTCAAGGGACCGTACTGGGACAAGTACTCTGTCATGTCTTCATCAGTGACATAGCAGGATTGAGTTGCACTCTTAGCAGGTTTGAAGGTGACATCGAGATCAGCGGTGCTTAAGGAAAGGGATGCCATTAGAGGGATCTGAACAGGCTAGAAAAGTGGCCCATGTAACTCTTGCAAAGTTCAACAGGACCAAGTGCAAGGTCCTGCATCTGAGTCTGGGCAATCTCCAGCATCAATAGAGGGACTGAGAACAGCTCTGCAGAGAGGAACTTGGTGGAAGGAAAGCTGGACATGAGCCAGGAATTGGCATTAGCAGCCCGAAAAGCCTGCTGTATCCTGGGCTCATCAAAAACAGTGTGGCTAGCAGGGCAAGGGAGGCGATTTTCCCTCTGTATTCTGCTCTTGTGAGGCTCCACCTGGAGTGCTGTGTACAGTTCTAGGGTCCTCAACATAAACAAGGCATGAACCTGCTTGAACAGATACAGCTGGAGGCCATGAAAAGGGTCAGAGGGCTGGAGTACTTCTCCTGTGAGAAATGGCTGAGAGAGGTTTGGTTGTTCATCCTGGAGAAGGGAAGGTTCCAGGGAGACCTGACAGCAGCCTTTGAATGTATAAAGCAGACTTCAAAGAAAAATGGAGAGAGACTTTTACCAAGTGCAGAACAATAGGAAATGGTTTCAAAATAGAAGAGGGTAGATTTAGATCAGGCATAGGAAGAAATCCTTCACTGAGGGTGAGGGTGGTGAACCACTGGCACAGGTACCTATGGATGCCTCATCCCTGGAAATGTTCAAGGCCTGTCTGGATGGGGCTCTGAACAACCTGGTCTAGTGAAAAATGTCAATACCTGCAACAAAGCAATTTGGACTAGATGATCTTCAAAGGCCCTTTCCCTTTCAAACTGTTCCATAATTCTGTGGTTCTACGTCTATTGGTCTGTTGCTAATCAAATCCAAAAAGCTGAAATGAGAGCAAGCCTGCACACTATTTCTTTCATTATTTGCCCCATAGTTCTATGCTTTAGAAGAACCCTACCTGGAAAATTTGAAATGTTCGCAATTTTAGATGGTTCATCAGTACTAAACATACTCTTTCATAAAATCATCACCTACAATACTTTAATAAGGGTATGAAAACTCCCAAGTTTTACCTTTTTTTTGCCTTGTTTGGCCTTATCTGGGTCCTTCACATGAGTTATGCCTGTTTAGAAACATGGTTAACTTGGATTATTTCCTCTAGATTCACATGAAGACTATGCCAGCTGCCATGTACAGACTGTTGACTGCACAAGAGCAACCAGTTTACATCTGAAGCCAGCACCTCACCGCCACAGTGTGCATGGAAGGTGTTTTTCCTCATTAGTGCTTGTCTCTCTAGTGCTGCATTTCCATGTCTGCAGAGACATTTCTTTTTCTCTCCCCCCTTCACAGACACAAATACACTGTTGTTCTCTCCTCCATCCCTTTTTCCTCTCCTTCCCACAATTATCCAGCATTTTTGTAAGGGGCAAAATATATGTATCTGTGGAACTATTTTGGCTGCATCTTTTTACAAATGAAACTTCATACAACTCCACATGCAAAACAGGTAAACAACAGCAGCATAGTTTACAGCAGTATTCACAGATGGCTCTCTTTTATGCTACATAACCAATTTTATTTTTGTGGCTATAATTTTACAAACTGAGTAAATTAAATGTTGCTGAATGAAAGATGTCTTTACCAAACAGATAGAAGTATAGGGTACAAAGTGTTCTCCTGGATATCCTGCATGTGACTTTGCTTTTCTTGCCCTATTGTCCCACAGGCACTAAGCTCAATACTGAAGGTTTGTGTCTGTGGGGAAAGTAGAATACCAGAAGGATTGTTTTTACCCTCAGGAAAAATCACCTTCTTATAAAGACTCAGTAAATGCTGTTGTTGTAAAAGGAATTGTCCAAATTAACATCTTTTAATTCCCCTCTGTCATCAGTTCTTCATGACAATAGGACCCCAAAAGCTACTCCATGAGTTCCTGAAACATATTATACTTGCGTTACTTACACTAGGAAATTTGGGAGGCATTTTTTACAGCTGCCTCCCTCTCTCTGGCCCCAGGTTTTTATCTCCTGGTTTTCTTCTGCTTTCTCTTTTATAGTCCCTTCCTGATTTTAGAGGTTAAAGAAGTGGGGGGGAGGATCTTTAAATATCCACAAGACAAATAGTGAGGGGATTTGCTGAATAGCTACACTTTTTCTAGGCTCTTAATTCTGATTTTGGTGCACATAGCCATGTGTGCCATTGTATATAGACATTTTTAAAATTGTGCTTCCTATTTATGAAGTTTGAATATAAGACATCTGCAGACTGTTCTAAGTAATTTTGTTCTCTGAGCCAGTTTTAACATATATTTTTGTCCAAAGACCTGTCTAATTTTATTGACTTCCTCTTTAGTTCATGATATAGGTAACAGGGGAAAAGACAAGGCAGGAATACACTTATTTATTTTGTTATATAATTTAGCTTGTGATTTTTTTTCCCATATGTATGGCACTTACAAGAGATATGTGTGTACTATATGCACTTGTATGAAGATGATAAACTGTAGGGATGTATGAAATCTTGTATTTGATTAGCTCTAAGTTGCATGCTAGAGACAAAAGGGGGAAAGGGGGCTGGGTTGGGTTCTTTGGTTTTTTAAAGAGGGTTCAAAATAAAAAGCAATGGCTTTTCTTCCTAGTGAGAGAATTCTACATTCTCTGTAGTTACTTTTTTTCAGGACTGTATACTGGTGTTTATAATGAAGTTGAAACATGCGTTTAGTCCAGGCTAGTATGTTGATTTATTTTAAAAAAACAGTTTGTGCTGTGTTTTACTGTGATGGAAAGGCTCAGTACATGAAAACAGGAGCAGACAACACACAGCCACACACCACTTCTGCTTTGCAAATGCGGTGTTGTTCATAGTCACGTGTTTCTCACTTGTTGTGACGTGAGCTGTGCAATGTAAGCGTTGCTTGCAGTCCAGTGATGATACTAAACATTGCTATGGGGATTCGTGGAAGTGGGTGTGTGCATGTGCACTTGCTGCAAACACTGCTGAGAACCACTGAGCACTCTTGTCAGAGGTCCATTTTTTGGCTTTCTAAAATCGTGAATAACCACAGCCTGATCAGAGTTAGAGAATAAACTCTGTTTCTGTGGCAAGCAGATATTTAAGGGACACAATGAAGTGGCACATAAACTGTTGTAGTAAGGGGATATGTTTTAGTGTTGTAATTAATGTACAATGACTTGATTTTACTGCATTTCTTGTTGTTATATAATTTAATCCAAGGCTCCAGAATAGCAGATTGCACAAGAGAATGGTGTTAGTATTCCAGGTTAGTACTTAACTCTGCTGCCTGACTGATGCAACAAGATAATTAATGGCTTGTGAGTATATTGTTTAACTGTAGACACCTGGTTTATAGTAATTTGAACCTTTTTTTTCTAGAATTTTCCATATATATAGTAATAAATGTAAATATGGTATATAACCATGTACAATTTAGAAGATTATATACAGTGCAGCCTTTCCATACATTGCCTGAGGAAACTTAGTGAACTCTTGAAGACACAGTTATACTGGTTCCTGCTATGTGTATGCCCTCCACTTCACTTGTTTCTGTGGTTCTGTCTAGCCCATGTGGTGAAGTCTTTAACTCACTTCACTGGGAAATGATGAAGATCTGAACATGCAAATATATTTAGAGAAGAAACAACTGTTTCTTTGGAAGTCTTGCAGCCAGGAGTCTGTGAAGTTACTGTTCATCTTAAACAGGTGCTTAACATTAGGCAAATTAATGCTTGCAGGACCAGATTTTAGCAAAAAAATTTCATTTTTCCAATTACATTATGTGCATAAAATTTCTAAACTGAGAGGTCTATAGTGTGTGCACACTTCTGAGAACAGTCTTGTAAACAATCCCATTTTACTCTGTAAACAGAAAGAGTTTCAGGAAAATGGAACTCAAAAGGGAAAGCTAGCTGTTCTCTAGACTGTTGCAGCAGTTTGATAGATCAGATATGGGGATTTTTAACAGATGGAAAGGACATTCCTTCAAAGGTTTACATTCCTTCTTCAGTGACAGACCTGAATTCTTTTTCTTTCATCCTTGCTGCTTCATATTCTAATTAACTCTTCAGTGTTTACATTAAGGATGAAGCATCCCTTGTATTTTTTTTGAGAAGTTTCACGTTTGTTTTGAATCTTGTTTGAGTCTCAGTTTGGATTTCCAAGTTTGCTAGCTTTCCTTCTTTTCTAAAAGAAATATATTTCTCAAGACAGCAACATGGTTGAGATCTCTTGTACATATTTAGCGCCGTACCTAGATTATGAAGTTGTACTATTGTTCTGTAAAGAGGATGAATAGAAATTATTGTAAAGCGTTGGGAAAAGCATAGTATTGTATTTGTAACAATATTGTTCTTTGTAAACATTTAATGATCTCTATATAAAAATATAAATATATATATAAATATATGTGAGCCTGGAATGTTGATATTGCACATCTACTGAATGTAATTACTCTGATGTTTTCTGCCACAGGTCTCTGACCTCTCTACTTAAGCTGTGCTGGTTTGATTTAGGGGAGAGACAGAGGGGAGAAGAGTGGGCTTTTTGCTGAGGATGGGACAGGGTAGGGGGTTTCTGGCCAGTTACTTTGTTGTGATGTATTTACTGTGCTACATTCCTTTATCTAACAGAGCGCTAATGTCTGTAAGACTTGCAACAATAAACTACAAAACAAAAATACCTCAGACAAGGCTGCGAATTTGCTCATACTGACCTAGAGGCTGACTTGCCAATGCTGAATACATAACTGGAAGGTGTCTGAAGTTCTTTTTTGCAACTTTTAGTCTGGAGTAATTCTGTGTTTCTGCAGGTGTGAAGCAGTGCTGTCGACTTTATTTTTAAAACGGCATTTTTTTTCAGACAATACATGATAACAGTGCTCCTAAACAAAGCTGATTCCTAATATGTGGCATCCCAGTTTTTACTGTGTGAAACACCACTACAATTGTGACAGAAATACTATTTCATTGACTGAATAACTTTAAATAGGATTTTTTCATAAATGGGGCTTTGATGAAAATTCTTCACACTTAAGAGTAATTTCTGAAATCACTGTTTTCCTTCAAATATCATCAGCATGATTTATTATTAAAGACCTAATACCATTTGAATAAATGAACAGTAGAATTGTAATACATCTGTCCTTAGAATTAATCCTGGAACTGCCTGTGCTAAGGTTAAAAAGATTTATATAATGAGAGATTATGAAGAATACGATTGTATTTGAAAGTCAACCAAAAAAGGAGTGTTTCTTCTGGTGAGGCTTCATAGGATTTTCTGTGCCTTATAGATTGTCATGAGTACTTTGAAACTACAGAAATTACATACTAAATATACACCACAGCTGTTTCAGAAGCCGCTTAGTGGCTCTTTATAACATGAAGTACCTACTCTGTCAACATGAGAGAATGAAGTATTTCACCTTATTTGCTTAAATGATAGACTGAAGAAATCATTAAGTCCCTGGTAAAGGGTGCAGCAGACAGGCTGAGCTTGCTTTTCTGTGTTTCCCTGTGTTCCACCCTCCATCTTCCTGTTTCTTCTTACCATTAGCTGTACATACCAATTTCTGTGTTACAAACTTTTCTGCATTTCAGTGGATAAACATAAGCCTTTACTTTAGCAGCACAGATGATTTCACGGATTTGCTGTATTCACAGGGAACATGTTTCTTGCCATCACCATCAGGGTTTTAATGGTTTGGATCCACACAGAGGACAAGCAGAACCCTCCTCCCCGCCTAGTTCCAGCACCCTGTAGTGCCTTGCAGGCTGAAAGAGTGATGCTAATGACCTGTGGGGACAAGCAGTGTTAGTGACAAGGCTGGGACTGTAATTTAAATAAATGTTCAGTACAGAAGCATATGGAGCAATCCTGACCTAAAATCATGGTATGTGAAGAGTTGGTGATCCCTGTGCCTGTTGCCTGAGGAGGGACAGGCCTGTGCTGTGCCTGTTTTGTGCTGCTTCTACATCTCGACCTCCAGGGATGTCCCTTGGCCACAGGATAAATTTAGATGGTTGATTATAAGAAATGAGCCTGTAGGCAGCCCCAGTGGTACTCAAAATGGCACCCAGCAGTACCTGTGTGTCCATGCCTTTGTCTAGAAGTAGGCAGTAAGGTCCCATGTGAACATCTCTTTTGTTTGACAGTATAAGTGATTAATAAGAGTTGCTTTCTAAGAAAATTTTTAATTAGTTCAGATTACCTAAATGGGTGAAATGGATGGGATCTGCATAACTTCTTGTGCCCTGCTTGATGCTGCACAATCTGGGGTTCCTAGCACCTGAAGGAACATAGAATTAGCTATACTAGCTTCTTTCTTCATAGCACATGTTCTAATAAAGAGCATTTTAAATGAGACTATACAGAGAGTGCCTTTCTTCCAGGGATGGTAACAAGCCAGCACCTCCTGTTGCAAAACACCTGTGCTTTTGGGTTTGGATGTTGTTCCATCATTAAGACAAAAATAAATTTCTGCCATTAAGTGAGAAGTTAACTGAGCCAAAAGAGCACTACTTCAAGGCAGTTTTTATTTTTAGTACATTTTGCACAACAACCTTCTTTTATAAAGAATAGTTTTAGAATCCTGTACAGCACTTTTTACTAACTTCTCTGAAGGTCTGCATTTTATGACAGGAGATTTTAATTTAAACCAAAGTACTGAAAATTTGTGAAGTTCTTCAATACGTCCTTCCACATCTCCTTCCCCAATGACGATGTATCATACCCCACAACTGCACATTACCAATCTTCATGGAGATGCAGGACAGTCATGTATCACATGCAGATGAGTTGCAGCTGAGAGCTCGAAAAGGTCAGCTTGCAATCTGCTTAATAGTCTTTGTAGAATGATCATCCCCTTTAGAGTCTGTGCATGAGAGTATTATAAAAGAAAGTGATTACTGACAAACCCATCCACCCACTTGCCAGAGATTATTTTCCTCTGCAGTGTGTGTATGTCTGACAGAGGTGCTCTGCTGAATAACCAAAAAGCCAGCTCAAAGTACAGTTTCCCTGACAACACCAATAAGACTGTGAGGCCGTTCATGTTCTGCTCTTTGGCTTCTCCTCTCTGCTAGCTGCTCTCCCTCTGTGGTGAAAGTACTCAGGTCACCACAGCTCTCCAGGTACAGCAATCCAGGATGTAGTCTGAAGGGTAACACACAGACTTCCAATGACATGGCTTGCTGGGCAGGTGCCATCACCTTTAAAAAGAAAAAAAAAAAAGTTTAAATCAGTTTTGTTTTCAGGCTCTTCCATTAAAATAGTTTTATTCCTAACTAGGAAAAGCTAGTTGTAGTGCTGTCTGTTATGTTTAAGGAATAATTTTAAAAGCTATAAAAACCCTAGAAATTCCAAGGAAGCATGGAAAAAGCAGTCCTAGTTGGGAAAATGAACGGGGTACTTTTTTGGTTTGTTGTTGTTTGTGGGGTTTTTGGTTGGTTGGTTTGATTTCCCCCTCAAAGCTGCACAAGAATACTCTCAGTCCAACCTATGGCATATCTGATATTGTTTAGAAGAAACCTAAATGTTGCTTCCTTGCAGAAGCCACTTAACTGTAATAACTTTCAGGCCTGTGTGATAAATTCTCATAAGGAATCTTTTTTCCTCCTGTTTCTGTCAAATTTGTGAAGGCTTTTGTTGCCTGAAGGCAATGGTGGGAAATCTCACTTTATTCACAGAGCCTAAATGACACTGATGCATTTTGCATGAGAACCCAAACCAAAACCAGTTGTCATAGCAAATCACCTGTGCTATGCATGAATCGGTTCTTCTTACCAAATGGTCTGTAAGTTACCAAAACATTTGTTTGATGAAGTCTGCAGTGTCTGAAACTTCTGGATATTCATTCCATTAATGTAAGCACGCATTTTCTATTTTCTGCTTTTCTTTCTTTAGTACTAGGTCTTATTTTTATCCTGGGAGCCAATCACAAAAAAAGTTGCTTCTAGTAGGTTTACATAAAAATTTCCTTGAAAGCCTCCATTCCTTCTGGTTTGTAATAGCAAATGCTTATTTATAACATCTTCTCCCTCTCCCCTGCCACACTCAGAATAAAATGCTGTCATGTTATTTACAGTTCATGATTCCTCCACAGAAGACTGACTCAGTTTTTAAATACACACATACTCTGTCTTCTGGCTGATAAAGCAAGGAATGTCACAGCCTCTCACACACTCCCTACAAGAAACTAGAGCACTGAAGGAAGCTAATTTGGTCCAAAAGCTCTGGCACACAGACTGGCAAATGTAAGCCTATACTTCAAAACCAGGGGCAGTGGGTTTCCACATCACCTGATAAATACAAGTAATAAATCTACCTGCTCAAGGAAAGTGGCACTGGTGACAGCTTCTGCCATATGTTTCTCATCTGATTCTAAAACAGACTTGATATTTTCCACCAGGTCATGTATGTCTGGGCTCATGCTGCAGGAGGACTGCTCGAGGATCCACGCCACACGCCGTTTAGTGTCCATATAAGACTTATAGTCTATCAGAGACTGGGGTCTTCCACTCAAAGCTCTTGCTCTTGAACTCTTCCGCAGGGTGACAGCATTCAGTGGATTTAGGTCATTGACTGTTGCAGCTTCACAGCTGAGTGCTGTCCCTGAAGACAAACATGAAACACAGCAAAAAATCCACATGGTTCTCAATATTCTGGAGATTTCACTCCTGATTCTATGAGGATGCAGTGCAGTTTTACCATGTAAAACTACAGTCTGGCATGGTCAGGGTGGTATGGAAGACTCACTCTATTTGATTTACACAAAATGCCTGTAAAATAGTCATACATAGCCATGGCTGAGTGCATATCACATGTCAAAGGGACTCTTTCCCTGTGGAAAGCTCTTTGTCATTTTGTGTACACTGGTTCATTTCTCTTATTTCTGATCTGAAGTGCATGTTGAGTGTTTAGGTAAACATAAAGGTAGAAGGCTTTTATGATACTCGGTAAACTCTTTATAACTTTTAGTTATTAGCAGTCAAGAGGACAAGTTATTAAATACTGAAAATAACTACCTGTCAAGCTGGAAGCTAGTAATATTACAATGTCCAAATTCAGTGGATAAAGGAAAACAAACCCATACTAAAATGCTCAAAATTACCTTGCAAGGACTAAACAAAAGGCAATATAGAATCAATTTCACTGCCTTTCATCCAAATAAAAATTCACTGCCTTTGGTGTAAACAAGTGATCAGGTATTGACCCCATTAAAATGAAAAAAACCCTAAAAACCCCAAAACTGCACCTACAAATTATTCAAGAAGCACTTTAATGTTGGCTTCACACCAAAAAATGCCAGGAGGAGATGCAAAACTTCCCAGCAAGAAGAGCAACTTCCATTGTTGCAGTGAGTTCCCTTTCTGCAGCACTCATGACTAACTCTCACATCTACTGCTGAACAGACCTAACCTCACTAACACTGATCCTAAAGCTTCCAAATGCTTCTGACATGGAGCCTCTCTACAGCAGAAACACTCTGCTTGCACAGCTGTGAGTAGGCTCTGTGTCACGTAACTATTACTTCAGCAGCAGATTCTCTGGGCTGCTGTGGTGGAAGTTGCTACGAGTAGAAGAGAAAGCACATGGTAACATTCCACAAAAACAGCAAGTGTAATCCGCATAGGCATGCTCCCAATATCCAGAGTAAATGGCTGTTACTGACATGCCCCATTGGCACTTACATTTTGAGTGTTAGAATGTACCAGCAGCCACTGTGGGAATTCCAGTATCCTCTAGTGAAAACTTCAAGACCCCTGACCGGTGCATTTTGCAAGGCTGCCAGCAGTACCACGGACGCTGTAGTCACAACAGCAGTTTTCCCACAGCAACAGAATTAGATCACTAACACCAAAGCAGTTTCATCAACTCTCCACCATGGGTTGTATTGAGGGGTTTTTTTGGGGGGGTGGTATGAGGTGATGGTATGAGGATTGAGGAAGGGGGAGCAAATTTATTAGCTAATACCAAATCCCCAAACCAATTTTGCTTTAAATGGCTCACGTTGGCAACTGCACTTGTAAGATTTTAAATGTCAGTGCACTGAGAAATCCTGCAAGCTCTCCCTCTACATTTTCCACTACCCCTCCTTCCTACCCAGGCCTGGCTACAGACCCTGTTCCAAGATGTGAAAACATAAAGAGCAACAAGACTAAAGACCTAGGTGGAGAAGGCTTGACAAAACACAAACTACTGTGATGTAGGTAATCTGTTGGGAGACAGCAGTTGATTTCTGCAGGTACGAGGTTCAAGGCACCAAACTTTTGAAGAGCGTTCTTTTAAAGAACCATTACACAATCACTGACAGAGAAAAGGGAGTCACCTTGAGGCAGCTGGCAGTGCAGAAGCACGGGGTCACTTTTAGATCGTTTCCGCAAGGGATCGAAGGCTCTGCTGTTCACTCCTGCAGGCACACAGCTGGCATTTGAAGGGGAAAGGCTCGCTCTGCTGGAAGGTTCCTGAATTTTTTCAGCTGAATCATCAGGAACAGAAAAGTACAAGTAGTCAAAATAAAGCAAATCTGCAGAAGTTGTTATCAGTCACTGATTTTTTTCCCCATCCCACCTGCAAATCTGCAATGACTGGACACAAAAGTCTAGAGGTGCACATATGTGTGCACAGACCCACATATACTGAACAGTAACACTGGTCTAAACCCTGTTTAAATGTTTGCCAAAACCTGTTCAGCCTTACGTAACTGGAGTAGCAAAAGTCTACAGTCTAGTTCAGCCTAGTACAAAAATCACCTTAAACTATCTGATCAGAGAGAAGAGAGCTACAGCTTTACTGGAGAAAAACTAAATCTCACAGAGCCTCAAATCTTCCTGTTTATAAGCAGCTGTACCAGATAGGACAGCATACGGTCAGAGAGGTCGGTCACCTTTTGCAATTAGGTAGCTTGTAAACCAGTCATCAGTCCCTAAAAAAGAATTAAAATCTTTACTTAAATATTTTCCTGGATTCTTGTGGTATGTTATATCCTTCCCACTCCTCCTTTTCCTAAGTGTGAAATTATATGGTGCAATTTAATGAACAGGACAGGATGAAGCTCTATACATTTCTCACTGAGCTTGGTTCTGTACCTCCATCTGGTAGCACCTGGCATATTATAGAAAACAATTTTCTTGCTCATGCAGGAGTTAAAGAATTTGTAGTGGGTTGCCCTTGGCTGGATGGCAGGCACCCACCACAGCCACTCCATCACTCCCCTCTGCAACTGGACAGGGGAGGAAAAATACAATGAAAGGCTCATGTCTTGAAATATGGGCAGGGAGAGGTCACTCATCAATTACCATCATGGGCAAAACAGACTCAACTCGGGGATATTAGCTGAATTTATCAAAAAACAAGCAGGATAATGAGAAGTAAAACAGATCTTAAAAACACCTTCCCTCAACCCTCCCCTGGGCTCTATCTGCTGCCGTGCAGCGGTGCAGGAATGTGGGTTATGCTGAGTTCATGACATGTTGTTTCTGCTGCTGCTCAGGGAGAACCCTCTGCTCCAGCATGGGGTTCCTCCCACAGGAGACAGTTCTCCAGGAATTTTTCCAGTGTGAGTCCATTCCACAGGCAACAGTTCTACACAAAATGCTGCACACGCTTGGTGTGTTACTTCGGAGAAGTTGTTCATTTGGTACTTTTTTACAATTCTGAACAGATTTATGAACTGATTTAATAATCTTATTATAATTTTTAATAATGTTAATGTTTCAGATGTCATTTTTCTTAATAATGTCAGTGTTCCAGAGTGGTAATTGTCTTACGGTGGTGTGTACTGGAAATGCATACACCTAGTTTGTGATGATATGGAGCATCTACCAAGCATTTACTGCCTCCAGCAAAAGGTTGTGATGCCGTGATGATTTTTCACCTTTTTTATATACCTTTTATATACCCTTTTATATAGCTTTTATGTATCCCCAGTGCTTTTGGAATGCATACTTGTAATTCCTTAAGCCCGATAATTTTGCATAGTCCTAATATTCCATTAGGCCAGGAGACCAAACATCCTGGAGGCCTCACAGCTGGAGGCCAGAAAGCCCCACACTATCTTGAGAAAACCAAGGTCTTCCCTAGAACACATCCTGTAAACTAAGACAGACCCATCCAGGGGAGAATTCCTGGGGATGGGGGTAATATCACTCTATTCATTTAAGCTTCTCATTAGGGAATCTTTGCTAGATATGTTAATTTGTAAGGCCTGTGTATACACGATCTGTCGTGTGTGTGCATTTCGGCATGTTCCACCTGGACAAGTGGTGCACCTTAAGGATCCTTAAATAAATACGGAGGTAAAAACCCCTTTTCCCTTAAACCGTGATTGGTTCTTAATTTTAAGACCAGGGAAAGGCAACAGTTTCATGTCTGCCTACCTCAGTCAGCAGGGAAAGTCGCATTCTGCTTGACTGGAGTGATTATGAAGTCAGTAAAACAATTTTAGCTGGCATAAAGAAGCTTAGAGCTCCTCCTGCAGCCCGCAGTCAGGGTTCCCCTGGCTCTGCTGGCAGAGTAGTGCGCAGCTTTAACTTCTGTCGGGAGCTATGCTCAGTTGATCAGCCCTGATGATGCCAAGGGGAATCACAGCATCACACACAAATGCCCTGGCATGACAGTGTGCCAGCATAAACTGAGAGTTCAAGTTTTATTTATAGACTGCTACACTCACCAGCTGAGACAGCCCATAGATTTCCTCTGCCACAATTCCAACCTAAGTCCCCATTTTATATTTCCCTCCTGCTCTGTGCTCAGCAGGCAGCTCAGTCCCTCACAGTCACTCACTCTTCCCCAGTGATCCAGGGAGGAGAATTGGAAGGACAAAACTGGCAGAACTAATGGGCTGAGATAAGGACAGCTGGAGTGAGGTGGGGAGAAAAAAACCCAGCAAACTCCAAGGAGAACAAGCGATGCAAAAGCAATCATCCACCACTAGCTGACTGGTGTGCAGCCAGTCCCTGAACAATGACAATGCTGAAAAACTCCCCCCAGGTCACAAATCCAAACCAGCACCTTATGCTGCTATGAAGAAAATTAACTCCATTCCAGTCAGATGCAGTACACCTCTCCAACTTTAAATGAAGGAAGAGATACTACTCAGTGTATTTCTTTTTCTTTAATTTTAGGGAGCCTTGGCATCTAGAAGAAGGAGTGTTAATTTCCTTTTTTTATCCAAATTTAACAGGCAAGCTAATAATTAAATGTCACTTTACAGACCTCTTTATTAAAAAAAATACTGGACAAACCAGTTAAGATGATGGAGAGGAGGGTACACTTTGCCACAAGTGCTCAGGTAGGTCTAATTCTTCCAAAGGAAGCTTTTAAATACAAATGCCTCAAACAATGTCATATCAGAGCCTTTTTTAAAACAAAGTAAAACAAAATAGAAGAGACTTTCTTGACTGTCCTTCACCGTGGGTGTATTTTCTATGGCATTTTTTCCTGTTTCCCTTTCTCGTAACTTTAAGCAAGTCACCACGTACCCTTGTGTTTTATAACCTATTTTTGTTTAGCTCAAGAAGCTCAGAGAAAGCAACAGGATTTTTACCAGTGAGAAAGCTTTGAGAAAGAAATCCAGAGGAGCTGTAGCAAAAGGTTTCATTCTGGTCATCACAGCTGTTAAGACACCAGAAGCCCCCAAGTGCTTGTTTGAAAGACAGACTGTCAGAGTTTAAGGGGACTTTGACAGAGCTGACATCTGGCTAAAGTCTGATTTTACACAAGCTCGTTTTTTCATCTGACTCCACCTAGTAGGAGCAATTTCAACTGATGCAGTTCAAACCAAAGGTTTTTTATAGTTTGATAAATAAGTTGGGAAAAGACAGGCCCCAATCAAATAATTTTTTTGTAAAATAAAATTTTTATAAAATAAAATAAATAATAAATAAATAATTTCAGGCTTTCCCCTGTCCCCAGCCTTCACTCTCTTGTAGTGTGAATACTGCACACAAGACAATCTTGCTATAATGGCCAAGTTCAAACAAAAATTGGAACACATTTTCATGGGCTGTACTGGAAAAGCTGGAAGCTATTAAAGCACACATTGCAACAAACATAAGGCTAAAACCAACTTGGAACCATAGGAATGGTTTTCTAAAACAGTGCAGAGCAAATCTTGATGTGGTGTCTAAGAGTAGTTTAGCTGTCTCCTGTACTATGATGCAGAAATTATTTAGTAATTCCTCCAGTCCAGGCTGGATAATGGAGTATTTCCCAGTTTAGGTCCACACAGTATTACTCTATCCTTTACCAGCAGCAATGTGGTAACAGGCACCATCACATACACTAAACAAGTGGAAGCACTGGAGCTGGACATCTTTCCTTGCAACATATGGATATAGTGTCAAAAACTAATTGTAAATTACTAAAAAGAAAATAGATGTTTCTTTTTGTATCTTATGTGAAAACAACTTTTTATGCTTGTGAACATTTTCAATACTTATCCTTGTTCCCACTGCCCAAAACAATCATGATTCTGTATCTCTGGCTTGCAGTATGGTGGCTGTCTTTCAAAGAACTAATAATGCTGCTGCTACATTAAGTCGTATGTGTTGGACAGAACATTCTAGAACAAACTTTAAAATGTACTTTTTACCTTGAGAGGACTGCCTGTCACTTACTTCCCCTGAATCAACAACTTCCATGACACTTATTTGAAGTGCACGTCCCTGGAATAAAATGCAAGAGTTGAAAAATCACAAGTCACCATCTTTCTCTGGCATTTCCCTAAGAACTGCAACATTCACCTTAGAAATTGAACACTTTTTCTTAACTGCACAGAGACTGTGTGATATGAGTTTAATTCCATGGCAAAATCATGGCCAGTGAATGTCTAATATACATGTTCATCATCCAAGTCAGTCAATTTTAGACTATCCATTATTTTCTGGGAAAAAGTATCCATCTTTTGAAAACACCAGTAAAAAGGGATCACCAGTGATGGCAAAACCTGGACCTAGTCCCCCATGGGAGGAGTGCAGGTACATAAGTGAAGTAAAGCAAGGAAGTTTTTTTAGAATAACCAGCAACAGGTGTGTTCCACATTGCTTTTTGCTCCTTCTCCCATGCCTGGGCAGTTTTCCAACAGAGAAAACGTTTCAGTTCTAGAGGTAAGTCATTAATTAAACTCTTTGGTAAAATTTACATTTGTAATCAAATGTATCCTCCTGACTTACATTTACCATGCTTCATGGCAACCTCTCCCTTGCAGTGGAAAAAAGCCAAATCAGACTTTAAACTCCTGTGACCCATACCTGCTCAGAGCTGTTCGAGCTCCACACAGTTTCATAAGGTGGAGGTGGGTCCAGACGGCAGAACACTTCAACCCCTTTGATTCGCGTTCCATAAATATAGGGCAGTGAAATCACGTCAGAGACAAGTGTGCTGCAATAAATAACACGGAGCAAATCTGTCAGTAAGGCTTTTCCAGCTGCAGAAAAACATCTTCTGCTACCAAACTCCTCTGGCTTTCCTGCACCAGTTCAGATGTTGGGATCTAAGTCGCAGATAATGGACTCGCCAAGATCTGCAAGACATTGTCTCAGACGTTGGCAGGGAACTGCTCCTTAGGACGTGCCTCTCCAGTGTATCCCCAGAGTTCAAACATCTTTGGGCAGTACTGAGCCTAGGAACTCATTTCGGTTTTACTTTTAGAGGTTCAGTTTTGTTACAAAAGATTAAAATACAGGTTGTCACTCAAAACGTGACAGCCTAGCTCTGAGTTCAGCGCACCACTGAGTTCTTAATTATAACCTGAATTCAAGATACTTCTGATGTGGTGTTTTATGTTCAGATACAGCTGCACAGAAAAAGCCAGATTCAAAGGAAAGGCTGGTTTTTGTGATGATGCAGGAATATTACGGTTGATCGATTCACAAAGGCTTGCATGAGGCAAATGCACCTCATGGCTGACCTTACTCCTCAGTTTCCAAAGAGCTCTCTGAAACCTTAAACACAGTAGAAATCCCAAAGACCTTTTGCTGCAACATCCTTCTTTTAGGGGATAGCTCTGAAAAGGAAGAAAACAGAACAATGCCTCGAGAAACCTTAATTTTGATAAACAAATATTTACATTACCCCAGGAACACTGTAACAAAGTGTGGTGGTCAGCAGCAGAACTGGCAAGAAGACCTTATCCACACAATCCTCAGAGAAGTCTGTGACTCAAAGTGTCTCAATTCTTCTCTGGTTTGTTTGGGGTCTTTTTAACATTATAGTTGCTGATTTGGTGCTGAGCAGGAACCTCAAGCAACACAAAGAAACCCATATTTTGGTCTCTGGACTTTGGTCAGATTTATGGATATCACTAGTGGGTGCAAGGCAAGTCCTTCCCCCTAGAATTTAGGGCTTCTCTGGATGCTGGCTGGAGGGAACAAAGATGACTGTGAAAATTTTTTTCTCGCAAGCTCAGGGGAAAGGGTAGAATGATGGAAATACCTATGGAAGACTGCTTGCACAGACAGGAAAAGAATAGATTCAAAATGAGAACCTGGAAGCCCTCTTATGAAAGGCTCCTGTGAAGGCAATGGAGGTAATGCATGGAGAAATCTGAGGAAAGCAGGTAATTTGAAAGCTGGTCATTGTCTTTTTAAGCCTTAAAAATGGGGGGAAGAAAACCACATTAAATTAGTTTTTAACTACCATCTATTTCATCTGTTCCTAAAGGCTTCAGAATAATTTTGGAGTATGATGGAGACGGATGCTACATTGACATTACTTCTTCATATTTTCCTAGTATGTTCATGCTGAACTTACATTCAGTATAAGCCACAAAATTATATACATTTTTAATCTTAGTTTTGTTTTTAAACATGCCTGATCTGGCCTACCCAGCTGAGTCTCACCTTGACAATTAATGCCATGTCCAACAATTCTGTTAAAACATTACAGAACATGCAACTAAAAAAGCGTTCCCTTGAGTCCCTTAATTACAGAAGTCATTTCCAGGATGTATCCAAACAGTACTTTAAACTGAACTGAGGTAGATTTCTAGGCCCCAGACAATCGGCTTGCTACCCTACATGCATCTCCTCCTCCCTTAAATGTATGTGTCTTGTGACACTTCCACAGAATCACAGAATATCCTGAGTTGGAAGGGACCCACAAGGAACAAAGTCCAACTCTTGGAAAACTTCACATTTTGTTTTTCATCTGGAAACTCATCTCTAACTGTTTCTGTTGTGTCAGCCCTGAAAAATAATGTAATTGCTATTTTTTTAATGTATGAAATAAGAAGAGTAGAGGTAGGAATTGACCAGACACTTGTAGAGTCTGGTTTAGGTTTTGCCTGCCGTTAAGTAAGAAAAATGTAAAGGTTTCCCACAATCAAAAGAGCAAACCAATTGGCTTTGATAGCTGGGCCTCTGACTTTTCAATTTGAAGAATGGCAGAGAATGCCTACCTGCTCCAAACATGTCCTTGGCACCAGTTTGGATGACTGTGGTGTTTCCCTTTTCAGGGCATGTATCTGTCTTGGAGGTTGCAGATGGGGGCTCACCTCCCTGGATGTGGTTCCTGTCACACCCCCGTGCACACAAAGGTTGGGATGCAGGGAACTCAGCAGAGAAAGCCAGGGCACAGATGTTACACAGAATTCAGGACAGTCTGGGAGGAAGAAGTGTGGGGAGGCTGACTGAGAAATGGACACATCCCATCTCAGCCACTCTGCGGGATCCAGCCTGGGCTGAGTCATAATTACTCATCTTCCAAAAACAGAAATTACGCCTGTCTGTTGCTTTAAGTTCTACACTGCTCTATAACTACCCAGAGCACCCTGAAACAAGTAGCCTGACTTCAGAAACATGTCATCTTCACTTAAATGTTATTATCAACAAGATTTAACACAAGATTTAACCTTGACAGGCAAGGTATCTACTCAATTTTACACCACAGAAGCCTTAAATACTGTTCAGCAGCCCTTCCTGTGCTTAAAATAAAATAAAACAAGCAAACAACAACAACAAAAAAAAAAAAAGAATACTGCTTCTGGGGAAGAGATAACCCATCTAGAATGACATACTAGACAAAGAACAACTGGTCCATTTTAAAGCAGGGGAACTCTGAAAAGCATGTTTCAATAAATAATTATTTTTCCAAAGAGATCATTACACATTCCATTCTGTTCTCATCAGCAGCTTGAACCAACACTGACATAGAAGGTTTTTAGTAATATTTTGAATTCAACTACAATCTCTGGTGTTTCAGAAGACCTGTTCATTGTAAAACCTATTGTTGTGCCATGTTATAATTTTCTAGGCGGTCCCAGGATCTGTAATTACCTCTGCCAGGAACACATAGTCTTGAAAGTCTTGCATGCTATTCCTGATGAAACAGTGAAATAAACTAAACAGCCCTGCACACTGCAAAAAGGAGGAATTTTAAACAAGAGTCATACAGTCTGCTTGAGCACTATAATACTTTACGTATAAATGTTATATGTTCAGAACAGAATAATGCAGCCCCACTTGAGTCATAAAACCAACCTGCAAGTTACTCTGAAAAGCAAATAGCCACCTGCAGGGTGAGGGATTACTTGGCCAGGCAGTGCAGTCAAAACATACACTTCTGTCAGCCCTAGCAGCCCAAGAGGGAGAAGGGGAATGGCTGGCAGAAATGTTCCATGGGGGAACACCATTCAAGGTCTCTGGCTGTGTCTGGCTTCCCATTGCTGCCCAGACCTGCTCCTGACAGCATTGTGTGCATTTTCAGCTGTGTCAAGCAGCAGTATTTCTCTTACCCAGAAATAGATCCTACAGAATCTAAACCCAAACCCACAAAACTTTACCCCTTACTCACACTGTATTTATGCTGTCTTCAAACTAATGTGCTTTTCCTTCTTTCTTTTTTCTCAGTCTCCCTAAAATCACAAACCTTTTTCACAAGAGAAAACAGTCTTAAAAGATTAGGCAGTGTTTCAAAAGACACTAAAAGAACGGAGTGTACAGTTTTACCTGTTACTTGTTTGTGGAGTACAAGAATTAAAAGTTGCAAAATAGGAGGGAGGTGGGACAGGTGGGACAAAATCATCAGGATCCAAAATGCGACCTTGGTCTTCAATCTCAGATTCATCCTAATCAAACAAAACTTCTGTTAAAACCCTTCTGAGCTGTAAATACTGCTGAACTGTGTAATCTATTAATACTGTTTGAAACACTCTTTATGGCAGGCAATGCCTTGTGCTCACTTACTATGCAGGATCCTCTTGATGCAAACATCTGTAAGTAATGCAGGGCAGCCGCTAAGAAGCAGACTGTGGCGGTGACGGCATTCAGGACGCTAAGAGCTAAGAGAACTTTCTGAAGAACATCAAGATTATTGAAATTTAAAAACTAAATAATGGTATTTGTAAATTTCAAAACAGTAATAATAATAATCATCATCGTCATCATCATCATCATCATCATCATTATCATCATGTTGTTGTAATAAACAAAACTAAAACAAATAGAGAGAACACAGGGATGACCATGGCAATTACTCCCAAGAAATGTATGGGATGAAGTCTTCAGCACAATCTCCAAGACTGAAGTAATTTGCAAAAACTCATTTTACACTATTTATTGTCCTGACAGAGAGATCCAGAAGGGTTTAATATAGCTCAGATGTGATTTAACCATCTATTCATCCAAGAATTATAACCTTCCTCATAACTATTCTGTGGGAAATCCAGATTCAACATTCATTAAAGAAATGTCAAAGCTCTTCTTTATTTGAAGATGGTGTTGGCTAGGAGTTTTATTTTAGCAGTTTGTAGGCCAAGAAAGGCTGAGAAGTGCAAAAGCCCAATGAAGGCATCAAACCATTAACTAAAATTTACTTGTCTGGATTCAACTGTAGTTTTGATTGTACTAAGCACAAAAAAGGGGCAAGAACTACTTATTGGCTCAGCAAGGCCCTGGTCAAAATCCAGACATGAAAAAATTCCCCACGTGTTACAGAACCATGAAGAGCTTCTGACTAGGGTGGAAGATGAGAAAAATAACAGAATTTTTCCCAGTAAACACAGCAATCACTTCAGCTCTGCACTGCTGCACGAGCACGGACACTATAAAAGCAGTCCTACTGCTGTGCGTGCAGGGTACCTTGAGAAGAAGGTGAGCAGCCCTGCATGACTTCACATGGTATAGCTTCAGGACAGCCTCTGCTTCTGTGCATTCAGTGAGACGAAGTTCTTCACAGCAGAAACAAATCTTGTTTTCATCCATATCCATCTTCAGGAAACAAAACTCTACTTTTAATTTGTTTTATGCAATATTTTTACCTGTATAATATACAACCTGTGTTTTAAACTAAACCCATTACCACAGAGCAGACTGGAAATATAGGATCATATAATTGAACAGTTTGGTATGCCAATGATTCCTGCATTATAAAGCTGCATTATACTTCTTATTTGAGAGAAAGTACTATGGCTAATGCATTGACACATTTACAATTGCTAGTACATTGCTGTAATCAAGGTTGCACTGATTACTAAGCCATTTTATTATCTATGCTACTTCCAATGCACAGCAGCCTAGAAATTATTTCTCTGCCTGTTGTGTAAAGCACTCTATATGAACTGTACACATTTTCTTTGGTTCATGAATATATCTTGCATTCCTATGGATGGAATAAAGCCCACAACTATCATTTCAACTCAGTCAAATAGTTAATAGCCGTATCTGTACACCACTGTTGTTTGTAACTTCCACTTTCAAATAAATCTCGTCATCTTAGTTTTCAAAGTAGAAATTCAATGTTTCCATATCTAGAAAGAACTGAGGTTTTAGCTGTCAAACTCTAGAGTCACAACATTGACACTCTTCCACCCACAGAAGCCACCCTACAAAATAATTAATGATTTCAGGAATGTCTTTTTGCTGTACCCTATACTTCCAACCACAGGCAGCTTAGAAACTGGCAACATTTGACCACCTCATCTGGAATATCATTATTAATTCTCAGTATGGCTTTGGTACAGTGATACTGGGTGAATCTACATTGCCAAAGGTTTATGATCTCAGACTCTCACTGCAGTACACCCACTGGCATGCCAAGGAACCAAAAATAGCTTGCCTGAAACAATAAATTAATGAAAATAGATACTCAAAGATCTTTCCATTAACCCACAAAGTTCTTCAAGCTTTTACACACAACCATTTCATCACCAAGTGATCCTTATATTTCAATTATTCCACAGTTTCCAATTCCTAAACAGTGATTCTTCTATTTCTCATGACATCCACTTGAGAAAAATCTTTTGCATTCTGGCCTGTCTTGTACAGATTACTTCTTCCTCAAGTAGAAGTGTTCTGAAAAGCTAGAATGATTTGATCTACCTTATTTTTTTCCTCACATCTTCTGCTGTAAGGTATCGACACAAATGGTCGTCACCAGGTGAGGCAAAACAAGAAGAATCATCCCATCCACAGATTGTAATTGACTGAATATTTTGTAGATAGCTCACCATTACCACCATTACTCAGGCTAGGCTTTTTCCAATAGTTTATATTTGCCACATTAGTACAAAAATCCTCTATGCTAGTTCTTAAATTATTTGCAGCTCTACATCAGGATATTTTGTGATCTCAGCACAGCAATCTAATATGCCATAATGAGAAGAAATCAGTGTAAATCAGTATGTGTGCTCACCAAATCACATCTGGGTACCCCGGACACAAATTGAATGCCTTGACATCCTAGTATTAATCCAGCCAAGTTCAGCAGAACACAGATCGTAGACAGCAGAATAAACAAGTTAACCTGGAACAGGAAAACAAAGTTAATTGCAGTGGGCACGGGAACCCAACCCAAGGAACCCATGACAGTGCAAATCCCAATCACAAATTGAAGCTGGAAATTACACTTGGATTCTTTTTCAAAACTGCCCATGACTTCAGTGCCGCAAGGTGTCTCAACCTATTCCCAAAAATCTTTGTCTTCTCTCTCTTTATTCTGAACTAGTTATGCAGAAATAAAATATATGCAACTATCAAAAATGTCAGTAACAATGGAACAAGCAACTAAAGTTTTTTCTGGAGTGCAAAGTATGATCTGCAAGTCACCCAAATTCTACTGTGTGTCACACTCTTCTACCAGGTTTAGCTCTCAACACATTCAGAATAGCAGATACCTGAAGAGGAAGAAATATCTTAAGCCAACATTTACTCTGCACAAGATTTCCAGAATCACTCTGCAGCACAAATAAATGAAAAATATTTGTCCCAGTTCAGTGAGGATGGAAACACTTAAGATACTTTAGCTATATGATAGTATTTCCTCCTGCCTACTAAAACCAGAATATTTGTAAATCAGATAATACCTGAAATCGAGCAACGGCAAGAGTAACAAAACACCTGAAAAAATGGCAAGCAGAAGCACTAGATAAAATTATGTCTTGCTTTCACCTATGCCCTTACAGTCAGTGCTTACACAACACTGGATATGGATTTTGAACATACGAAAATACCATCCCTGTCTCTGTTTATACAGGCGAAAATATTCTTTACTTCAGGAAAAAGTGCTATGTGCAAGACTACTATTTAGAGAAAAATAAAAGTAAGATTCCTCCTTTAAGCATTCAATCCTACAAAGCAAATATCTGATTCTTAATGTCCTAAAGAATATTTGTTAATAACAATAGGCTCACTCAAGAGTTCTTTGTATCAAAATGGTTCAAATTACAAAAGCAGGACATGACAAACAGAGGAAGAGGACACTGAGGGACATGAGTTCAGTTCTGTTCCAGCTTTACAGGAGATTCAACAACAAGGACTTCCTAAACATGCAAAGAAGAACACCATGGCCTTCCAAATAAATTTAGCTGATGTACCATGGTTAGCTACCTGGAATCGGAACCAGAAATAGGTAACAGCTGTTGCACAAATTATGTTCCTATTTTCTGAGGTTCAGGGAAATAATCACCCAGGAATGGACAAGAGCCAAAGAACATTACTGTGCAAGCTAAATTCCTCAATTACAACATTACTACTCATCACTTATTTGACCATAACATTATTCCATAAGGTAGATTTTAACCCCCAAAACCCCATTAAAAGAAGTAGTTATTAGTTATTAATCTCCAAAGAGGACTGGGACATCTTTGTGTGAGACATACTAAGAACAAAATAATTTATAAATTATTAAGAGAAAGAGTATTTTGTCCTAGCTTTGTACTAATACGAAACCACAGATAAGAGGGTTTTAGTTCTAGAAAGCACTCTGAGTGTCATTTGTATTTCCATACAAACACAGAATCTAATGATTTTTTTAAAACCAACTCCCTTCTCAGCATATAAATGAATCAAATCCATTTCTTACGCTTTTATCTAAATCATCTCAGTTACTCTTTTGACAAAAACTACTTTGAGAAAAAGAAAATTGGTACGCATGGGTATTGCATATAAAGAAAACTTTTCAACTGGGTTCAACATAGGGCACCAACAATTAGGAATTAGCCAGTTTTGTAATCGAAATAGAAGCTGTTTCAACGTAAAACATCTTTATAGCGCAAATCTCACGGAATTATATTAAGAAAAACAAGAGGCATATCTGTCCTTTTTCAACTGGTGAACAAATGGAGAAAAAAAAGTTACGTAGCCAAAATAAAGAAAGATTAAAAAGAAAAAAAAGCAGCAAATTCACACTTGTCTCCTTTGGTACAGAAGCTGCAACAGAAATTCTGCCTACAGCTATACAAAAAGTTACAGTTAAAATCCAGACCTCCAATTCAAAATTTTAAAAAACAACACAAAAATCACAAATATTTTTCTTAAAAATGTCAGAAATCAAAGAACAAAAAGGAAGAGAAGGAACATTATCATAAACATACAAAACTAGGATAATTTCTGCATTTATGTTCTAATAAATTCTACCATGTGTAATTATAATCTTGATCTGGTTTTTATTATATGTATAGTGTATTTTTGACTGAATAACCCAATATTCAGAAAATCCTGCCAAATGAGCTGAAGATAAGAATAATTCCTCTACATGCAATCTAAAACACTACCATGATCTGAACCATAACCACAGAATTCTCTACCACACATCTGACAATGGACAATACATTGTACTTGACTGTCAAGAGAAAAAAATCCTTCTTCTTTCTGTTGCATCACTGGTCAGCGTTTTTACACAATCACTGAGATGGGAAGAGACCTCTGGAAACCATCTAAATCTACTCTCCTGCTCAAGAAGGCGGCACAACAAGGGGGTGGGAACTGTAAGATCCCTTCCAACCCAGACCACTCTACGATTTTATGACATACAGCAAGCTGTTGAATATAATATTCAGTTGGTTTTGACTGTCTCTGTAGGAAACCTACACCAGTTTTTGAACATCATAACAGCAAAAAAGTCGTCTTTCATGTTCAGATGGAATTTCCTTTACTCTCAGTTGTGGTTACAGCCTCTTGTCCTGCCAGTGAGCGCTACTGAGAAAGGTCCAGCTCCCTATTCTTCGTTCCCTTCATTCAGCTATTTATAGAGATGCAGGAGATTCCCACAGAGCCTTCTCTCCTCCAGGCTGAACAGCCACAGCTTTCACATCTCTCCATGTGTGGGAAGGATCACATCCCCCGACTTGTTGCCAAATCTCTGCCTCATTCAGCCTAGGACACCACTTTGCCACAAAGAGCACTTTGCTGTCTCATGGGCAGTTTGCTGTCCATCAGGATTCCCAGTTTTTTTCTGCAGAGTTGCTTTCTCTGGTGGTGGATTAGCTTGTCCACTGCTTAATTTTGTGGTGGGCTTGCCTCTTTATGTCTTGGAATATCTTAGACCATTTACAAACAACCTAAATATCCCTCGACTGTGCAGCCCCACTTAAGCCAGTGTGAGGGACAGCTACTCACCAGAAGCAGAAGTTGAGAAGAGAAATAGAGCTCAAACCTCCTCTATGATGTTAAGTCATTTATTCCCTCTGTCCTGGGGGAGACAGAGCACCGACCTGGGCAGAGTCGGTGAGGTGAGAGGGCGGGGCTTTCCATCCTGCTGGTTTTATCACAGACAGGGGGAAAGGGGATACCAGGGGTGGAGCTGGGATAAACAACCAACCAGATCAGTGCCCGGGCGGCTTGAACATCAGAGAGACCCAGAGTCACAGGGCAGGGACCCGGCTGGTGGGGCCAGGGGAGTCCACTGCAACAGCTTTCCACCAAGCTGCTCCCTATTGTGTACTAGGGTCATTTCCCTATACAGGCAGGACTCTGCATTTCCAGTTGCTGAACTTCAGGAGATTCCTCTCAGGGCATTTCCTGAGCCTGTCCTCGTCCTTCTGAATGGCAATATTTAGTGTATCAGCCATTCCTCCCACTTTTGCATTGCCTTTAAACTTGCTGAGAGTGCACTCGGATCCAGAACATGCAGAACATTACCTTCAGCAGTACTGGGCCCAGTTTCCACCCTTCAAGCTCAACACTTCTGACTGGCCCTCAGCTGGCTCAGCTTTTGCCACTGATCACAACCCTCTGTGCCCAGCCATTCAGTCACTCGCTGTGCAATCAAACACGTATTCTGTGCTCCTGCAGATGCAAATATAAACATCTCCGCCATCACTACTCACCTACAAGTAAAAACAGGGGTTATACTTTATCCCAGTGACAGAAGATCCTACCCAGAAGAGAGATGTACTTCTCAACTTAGAAAAAAAAAACAGAGAAAGGCAAACATGGTATTTTAAAAGCCAAAACAGAGGTAACAGGTCTTGACTGCAGTTATGAAAATGGAAACAACTCAAATTATGGCTTTAGCTTGGCTCACAGCTTCATCTTCAGAGCACTAGATACACATGGACTGTGAACAGCTGCAGAAAGCTGCGAGGAACCTTTTTATGAATTAAACCACATGAAAGCAAAGTGTATTCTATTCATATTTGCTAATGTCTTGCATGTATGATCTCTTCCAAGTAAAAAAGTATCATCATGCCCTTTGAGGACTCCAAGGAAGAATAAATTTGCATACTAAAGCTCTGGCACTCTCTTTCATTCTGCCACTTGGTGTGCTGCTGCTGCTGCCACTGAAGTGGGTATCTAATGCCAGAGAGGAACTGCTTTCACTTGAATATGCACATGCAGGACTGATGCCCAAGCAGGCATTAAAGGAAAGAAAAAACAGTTGTTTCACAACCATCAACTCTTATGCCCATCATCAACTCTTATATCTGTTTACAACCTACATACACACTTTATAAACATCCTGCAGAAAAAAGTAAGTCAGTTTATTAAGTGTTCATATACACAGCAGCAATAGCAATAATTAAAACTCAAGGGACTTTAGTAGATTTTTCTCAGTTGTGAGAGCTCCCTATTGTACCACAACACAACTGTCAACAAAAGAAGGCCCCACAAGAAAAGACTAATTAATTAATTTAAGTTTTAAAGTCACGTATTTCAAATGCAGAATTAAAATACCCCAGGCATGAGAGAAAAGCCTTTGCAGCATAAAAATTGCTATAAGCCTCTAATGGTTTTTCATACTCTCACACTTAAAAGTATGTTTCTATTTGCTTATACTGACTTTAAAACCTTTGCGCAATTACCACTTCTTGACTTAATGCTGGAGTCCTGAATGTGAGCAAAGAGGTTAACACTGAGCTATTTTACTTCTAACTCCAAGGTAAAAAGGTACTACTACGGCAATTCTCACAAGTTAAATGACGCATTAAAACACATTGTTTGGGAGACACTGTTTTTCAAGGTTAGTGACATGATATGCAGTTTCTGTTCACAGTGTTTTATACTGTTGCTAGCAGAGCTAAAATCTAAGAACATCACCAGAACTAACTATCTTGGTCTATACGTTAAATTTTGGCTAAATTCATTAAAATCTGTCAAGGTGCTGATATCATAGCAGCAGTCAGCCCTAAGAAATCTTCATTTAAAGTCTTCCAGGACATACTTTTCTTTGCACAAAAAATTTCAATTAAATGCATGGTTTACCACAAAGTAATTCTTAAAAAAATTTCAAGGTTATAAATAAAGGCTGAATTTCATAAACTTTTCTGTTTTCAATGTAAGATCTGTAAATATTTTTCATAAACCAAAAATATTAACACTTTTAAATTAAAAGTGTTTCAAATAAAAATTTCAAATCTCTATGTTACCATACTGTAAAATACAAGAAGAATGCAGACTGAATGACTCATGCCGCACATGCAACTGACTTTTCTCTCAAACCTCTCAAAGCTTTACATGAAAATAGATAACATTTATGAACAGAAAAGCTGCCACACTAGCAAACAACAAAAGCATGCAGTGCTTGATGTAGCCGAAAGCCAGAGTTGCATTCAACCAGCCTGCATGTGTTCTGTTGATTTCTTGATCCCATGCATTTTGCAGTTACCAAACTGCTCCCCAGTTCTTGCAACTGCAGCACAGTACAACAGGCTGGTGTCCTGTTGGATGCTGGCACTCCTTTCCCTTTCATTCCATCACAGCTAAATCTCCTTCAGCAAGGAGAGTACCAGGCAGAGAGATGCTTAACTTGAAGTCTTTGTTTAAGTTGGTGAAAAAAACCCAAACCCAGAAACAAACACAACCAGTGAGTCACCTAAAAAGTGCTCTACAGAATTGCAACTAATTTGTACATGACTGAAAGGAAGGGATGCTTCAATAGCTAAGGGCTTCTGCATCCAGCAAAGCATGTACAGCACCTGGCAACTCCTGCAAATGCAATATAAACTCAAATTAGTCCAGACTGACATACAAGTAAGGACAGAGTCTATAACAGCAAGCATGACCTGTCAAAGATGTGAGCTGCCCTCAAAATCATACACAATCAAACTAACACCAGGGAACTGATGTACTTTCTGAAAGAATTTAGGTTCCTTCAGTTAAAAATAAGCTGTGTGAAAGGAAGGAGCTTAGGAGCAGAGAGGAAGGAACCAGGTTCTATGCATGGAAGGTAACATTAAGCCCTGAACAGTTCTGAGTCAATACCCAAGTTACTTGGTGGGGTAGGTGGTGGTGGTGGTGTTTCCGTTTCCCCATAAATACATTTGGACAGTCCTGAAGAAGAAGAAACATAGGATCATAACATCCCCAAGATCACCAAGACCAGTGTTAACCCAGCATAGCCTCAAAGAAAAATCAGCTTCAAAGCACAGGCATTACAAACTGACTTCCAAAACTGATTGACAACTGATATTCAGAACAGAAATTCCTCAAACACCTAAAACCAAGTAAGGTTTTCAGAATCCAGACTTCTCAGCATCTGTACTGCTCAAGGCTAGGCCTCCCTTGCAAAAATGTCCTTCAAAAGATATGTCTGTAGCTTGATTTTGTCTTGCAGTACCCTATCTCTCAGATATATTATTTATCTAGTTTCCTCCCACACTGTTAATATAGCTGTAAAACACCGCAGGTAGCAAAACCCAGACGTGGCTCTCCATTTTATTTACTAAAAGGTCTAATCACAGCCATTCCTCTTCATGACTGGTTTTTCACAGATGGTGCTGCTAAAGGTCCACTACATCTGTAACCAATGTGTTTCCCTTCCTTTCTCCCCTCCAAGAGGAAAACATGAGTGGCTGAAACCATCCCCAGCTCCTTTCTCATAGCATTGCAGACCGGTGCTTTCTGCAAGCATCAGCAGCCCCAGAATCTTGCTGCCACAGGAAAAAAACAACACTCTAGTTGTTTTTCTCCATGACCAAGGCCTTGGATTGAAGTGGCAGACATAGGACAGCCTGACCCTTCACAAAAACCCAAACACAGATAGTGAGAAACCATCACTGGGAGTCCTAAGGCCTTACATAAGGAGTTAAAAGGGGAGGACAGTCACAACTGAAAAAAAGATAGGTTTTAGTTCTGAATTAGTGTTTTCATTTTACTTATGAATGTCATAATTCTAAGTCATGACTGCGTAAGGATTCTCAATGCTGAGACATTTAGGAAGCTTGCTTTTACAATTCATGTAATTGTGCATTCTTCATAACTCCCGAGAGAAAATGTTCAAGTTGCTAGAGGGTAGCATAATAGATATTTAGCCCAACATAAATATGCTCGCAGAAACTAACAATCTGTCCTTGACAGACTGTAGCTAGTTTAAGGCATGACTTCCTTACCCTCATAAAGAGTTTAATGTCAATTTCTTTTTCTTTTCTTCTTTTTCTTTTTTTCACATAGAATAGAATATTTCAGTTGGAAGGGACCTACAACAATCATCTAGTTCATCTGCCTAACCACTTCATGGCTCACCAAAAATCAAAGCCCAGTATTAGGTGCATTGTCCAAATGCCTATTAAACACTGACAGCTTGGGGCATCAAACACCTCTCTACGAGCCTCTTTCAGGGGTTGGCTGCTCTTTCAGCAGAAATGCTTCCCAGTGTCAAGGCTGAGCTAATCTGGCCAGCAAAAACGAAACCACTATAGAACAAACACACATACAAATAAGGAAAAAAAAAACCAAACAATTTCACAGAATCACATAATCATAGAATAATTATGGCTGTAAGAGAGTTCAGGAAGACTCTTGTGTGAGAAATCATGGCAGGCTGCTCAGAGCTTCAATCAATTTCACATCAGAAACTTTCCCATCTGCTACACAGTATCCTAGGACTATCACCTTCAGCGTGAGACCGTTCTAAAGATAATTAGATATAAAAGAAAGCATAAGAAGAGTTTGGTGTTTTCTATTTAGGTAAAATTAGGAAAGGAAAACAAAGTTTATACAAAGAAGAATGTTAAAAAGTGAAAGAGCAACAACAGACAAAAAGAAACAACAGCAACAATGCGCTACAGGAACAGCAAAGAACACAGGCAATACCAACACAGGAGTGAGTATCATGCAAGCCTTAGGCAGTTTGAGACTGACAGCATGTACATTTATCTGGATGAAAATATGGCCCTTCCAGACTGGGAGTCTTTAACACCCGGCTCCTCTCTATATCCACAAAACTCCTGAAAAATTTGCCTGTGTGAACCAATGCACAATGAGAAATAACAATGCATGTTGGGGGTGCTGGTCAACAGCCAGCTGAACATGAGCCAGCAGTGTGCGCAGGTGGCCACCAATGGCATTCTGGCCTGTGACAAGAACAGTGTGGCCAGCAGGACCAGGGCAGTGATCGTGCCCCTGTACTGGGCACTGGGGAGGCCACACCTCAAGTCTGTGCTCAGTTCTGGGCCCTTCACTTTAAAAAGGACATTGAGGGGCTGGAGCGTGTCCGGCGAAGGGCAACGAGGCTCCTGAAAGGACTGAAGACCATCTCTCCTGAGGGACACCTGGGGGAGCTGGGGTTGTTCAGTCTCAGAGAGGCTCAGGGGGACCCCACTGCTTTTTGCAACTCCCTGAAAGGAGGCTGTGGTGAGGTGGGGGCCCGTGTCTGCTACTGTGCCTGCAGTGAGAGGACAAGAGGAAATGGCCTTAAGCTGAGACAAGGGAGGTTCAGATCAGATATTAGAAAAAAATGTCACTTTTAGGGTAGTCATGCATTGGAATAGGTTGCTCGGGGAGGTGGTGGAGTCACCATCCCTGGAGGTGTTCAAGAGATGCCTGGATCTGGCACTGGATGATGTGGTTTAGGGGTTTAGGGCAGTTCTGTGTTGACAGTCGGACTCAATGATCTCAAATATCTCTTCCAACCTTGGTGAATCTATGTTTCTATCCACAGCTCACACATCTAATCCTTGGTACTCCTGATTGATACCCATGTGGATTGCAAAGAAGTGGTGCATAAAAATGAAACAACTGCTTGGCCTGGAAAAAGTCTTCAGAAGTGACAGTAAGGCAAAAAAATCCAAATAAATAAACAAAAAGATGCAAATCAACCAAACAAACTAAAAAACTCCCTAAACCCGCATGAAAACAAAAGCAACTCCAAAACTTTTTTCAAATCCCAACTCTGAGACATTAAGAGTCACACAGCTTTGGATTTCACTTACAAGCAGAAACAGTTTACACACCCTGCACATCAATCTACTTCTCTCATGGCAATGCAGTGTCAACTGTATATGGAATTAGCACTGGATCCTACTCTAAGGTGTTAAGTTAGCTCTCAAACCCGTTGTCAAAAACTAAAACACTAAAACTAAGCTAAGATTTAGAATCTTCTCCTTCATTTCAGTTCAAGCAGCACTGCATCAGAGAACTAAATTACTTATTGTAAGCCAGCATTTTCTTATACATACAAAAACATAAAACGTGCTCTTTACATAACATTAACAATTCTTCCAGACATGGTCCACTCTTCCCTTATTGGGGGCTTCATTCATGCATGAAAGAATATGGCCTTTCATGATCTTTGACTTCTAATAATTACAATTCTACCATTTGAAAAGAAAGATTCAACATTACTTTTTTAAAAGAAGAAAAGGGTGATTATTTTTTTACCAATGGTCATTAAATTAGGATCATTTTTATATAATTAACTTTAATCCATACTTACCAAAAGCATCATTGGCCTCTTCCATGTTGTTAGCCCTAAGATTCCACATAAGATTGCCTACAACAGCAAAAAATCATAATGTCACCAAAAAGCAAACAACTGTTCAGAAAATGTCATTTACACAGTTTTTATTACTGTTCTGATGAATGGTACTTTGGAACACTACAGCGATGCTGGGAAGATACAAAAATGCAATTTAAAACATAGAATACCTGTGCTGATCAGGTTCTTTGGTCCTAAGAGCATCCTGTGAAATAACAACCAAATTAAATCTGCTGGTTTCTTATTTTTTCCTCACAGAAAAAAACATGAGAAGAAAAAAACATGAGAACAAGGAGTATGTCAGCAACTCCAACCCCCACATTTGCCTTAAATGCTTTCAGCCAATTGAGTACTTATTCTCTGCAACATGGCTAGGCAAATCTAAAACCTGCCTCTTTCCTCCTCTCCCTCAATCACAATCTCAGCATTTCATTAAATTCCTACTTCTTTCTTTCCACTTGTTGATTTCTGACCATGTCAGTGAACTAAAACCCAGAGCATGAACCCAACCAAAATCAATAAAGAGCATTAGCACTACCTCCCTGAAAAAAATTGCTATTTAATCAGATGAATGCCAGTATCAGCATGAGGAAAGAAGTTAAAATAAAAAGCATATCCTTTTGCAACAGCAGTTGTTAGACCAAACTTGCTGAATCACAGAACCAAACTCTATGGTTCTCTTTTTACCTTACAGGGCAAAACAATTAAGGAATGATAAAGAATTGCTGTAGAACTGAAACAAACAGCATATTCAAATACTCTCTCACAGAAGAATGGGAACCCTATAAAGACAGGCAGATCAGTTTCTCAGCACATCTCATAAATCAGCAGATATAGTTTTAACTCACAGGACTTTGTGACTAAGCCAGTTTACACCAAGGTCCTGTCCTAAAAAGAAACAGGAAGACTGGAACAAGCAGGAAGTCATCCACTAGTATTTGTAATAAATCCCTTCTGTAACTTCATTCACTTGACATGATCAATCTAATCTAGCGTAACGTGCATATATGACTTGGCCAAAATACCTACTGATATCATCACTGGTGTTGCAAAACCACATACATAACTGCAGTTTCATAACAAAGTATTTTTTGAATTCCCTGACTGCAAAATGGACACATGATTTTATAACAAACCACATCCATACTGATGCAAATAGCTTTTTTCTTTCCCTAAGTACAACAAATACATTTCATTGCATCTGTTAAAGAGAAGAAAAGAAAGTCTTTCACAAAGTTTTCTTGACTTGCCCCTCAAGAGTCAGAATGTCGCATCTATAATGAAAAGAAAACCAAACCAAAAAGCACCCAAACAGACACATCAGTCCTAGCTTTTAATGGCATCTGCTTTTCTAGGTTACTTCTGGGCTAAAATTTTCACTTATATTTTTACACCCAAAAGGTATTTAGGTAACTTTTCTGAGTGTACTACTGTTTCAGAAATATCATTAAAAAACCACAAACAAAACCAACACCCCTCTTGATTACTGGAGATAGAGTACCTCTATCTCATGTGTGCAATTTAAAAGCATTTTAAAAGCATAAGCATGGTTCTGTGTGCAGAATTCAAAGACACTCCATAAGTTACATGTATTAAACTTCTTTTAACCTAGAGTAAGAAAGAAAGGAAAAAAAAAAAAAAAGAAAGAAAGATCACAACAGAGATATCTAACACAGATGTTTGGTCTGGATTTCTCCTCACCCCTCAAGGATTGTGTACTTTCAGGGATGAACACTGTGTTATACAGATAAACAGGCACTACTTGATCCCCAAACTAATGCATTGAGCAAATTTCCACAGGTGGTGAACAACACTGGCAATTTAACTCAAATGTTTAGTGAGGGCTAAGTTGATGCTGTTGCACAGGCAGCAGAGGCTGAGCGCTCCAGTCCACAACACGACTTGCTGATTGCTGGAGGGCCCACAAACTGGGACCAATCAATCTGACTCTCCTACACTTACTAACTTCTGCTTACTACTGCCTAGCTTCTGCAGTACAAACTCTTGTACATATAAAGCTGTGATTTAAACAGGAGATGGAATAACTTCTCTCAATACTCCTTACTAAACTGCCTTAAGTCCATTCATTTTTCCCCCCAGGAACATTGATGATTTATCTCTACATTATGCCTACGACTAAAGGCACAAAGCACAAAAGCAATATTCTACATCTACATACACAACGACTTCTGAAAATCCTATTTCTGATAGCGCAAAATAACGAGTACTTTTTTTTTTTTTTATCAGAAAAAAATGCACGTCAGGAAATGAATCCCCTATTTTTTTGTCTCTACGTCTGTTACCCCGTCGGGGTCCTGCAGACACCGCAAAGCTGTCAGCAAAAAGCCATTACTCGCAGGCAGTTTCCAAGTGATCGCGGAGGAGCGGGATCACGCATCCCTCGGGACAGTGAACGCCGCAGGTCCCGCGCACGCCCGGCCGGACCCCAGCATGGCGTGTCCCGGCCCGCGGCCGTCACTTACCGAGGAGCCGGCCCAGAGGGGACACGCTCTCTTCACCTGCGGGGCGCTGCTCAGCCGCAGCGCCCCGAAGCTCAGCGCCACCAGGGCGCAGCCCAGGCCGGTCTGCAGCAGTCCCAGCCCGAGCAGCGGGCGGGCGGGCAGCGCAACTGGGGGGCACGGGCGGCGGCGGCGCGGCGCGCCCGGGCGGAGCGGCGGCGGCGAGAGGCCGGCGGCCGTGGCGGACAGCG
>JACBWW010000028.1:3179199-3267920 GCA_020086605.1 Lanius collurio
CCACTGTCAACGGAGTCGCGGCGGACGGCGGGCCGGGCCGGGCCGGGAGGGGCCGCCCCGCCGCCGCCGCCCCCGTGCCAGCCCCCTGGGGCGCCGACTTCCTGCGGCGCTGCCACCGCCTCGCCTCCTGTCTCGGCTCCGCTCCGCTCCGCTGCGGGGAACACCGGCCCCGGCAGTGCCCTCAGCGCCAGGAGGGGCCGGGGCCACCTCCCTGCCAGCGCCAAGCCCGGTGCAAGGTGCCTCGCCGGGGCTCCGAGGACACCCCCGACTCTCCTAGACCCCGAGCCATCCTTCCCGTAGCGGGTCTCCCCGCTGATGCTGATGCTGCCGTTTTGGAACAGCTTTGGTGGGGTTTACCCGTCCTCTTGTTCCTGTGCTCCCTCCCTTGCCCTTCTCCTTTGCCCTTTTATCCCTGGTCACTGTTGCCACCGAGCACTATGCCTGAAGTTTTAAAATAACTCTTTACTGGGAGGAGGGTGAGGGACGCTTTTGGATTGCATTTCGCGTCGTTGGCGCCCAGCCCGACGAGAGGACGAGGTTTGGCAGGCAGCACGTCTTGTATGTGCATAAGCGTGCCTGGGTGTTTGCCGATGCCGTGTTGTCTGAGACAAGGGCAGAGGAATCTTTACCCGGCAGTTTTTACATCTTTCCTCTCTCCCCCTTCCCTACCCACTCTCCCCCAGTACTGTTTCTGCTTGTTCTCCCCGGAAAAATCTTGCCCTGACCATTGTCTGTCCTTCTCCACTTGATGTACTCCAAGGAAGGAGGATCTGGCATTTATTTCAACTATATGCTCAACTTTCCAGCTCAGCCAAAGCAATTTTACACTTGTTGGGCTTGTCTGGACATGGCTTCAAGAAATATGAAAAATATAGCTTTTAGTACTTTAGGAAAATAAGGCACATTAAAAAGGATCATTGGCCCAGGTAACAGCCCTTGGTCCTCTGCAGAGAAAAGTGTAGGAGCCACTTTTGGAGTTGCATCCTTGATGCATGTCTTGGTTTGTTTGGTTGGGTTTTTTTAACCAAAATATTCAAGATTTAGATCACTCCTTACCAATTAGAAAAAAATCATAGAATCACAGAATATCCTGAGCTGAAAGGGACCCACAAGGATTGTTGAGTTCAATTCCTGGCCTTGCACCATACATCTGTGAGAGTCACACCATGTGCTTGAACATATTGTCCAAATCCTCCTCGATTTCTCTCGGGTTTGGTGCTGTAACCATTTCCCTGGCCTGTTTCAGAGCCAACCACCCTTTGGGTGAAGAACCTTTTCCTAATATCCGTCCCAAACCTCCCCTGACACAACTTCTGGCCATTCTCTTGGGCCCTGTCACTGGTCTCCACAGAGAAGAGATGAGTGCTGCCCCTCCTCCTTCCCTCAACAAGGAAGTTGTAGACAGTGATGAAGTCTCTATTCAGACTCCTTTTCTCCTGGCTGAACAGACCAAATGACTTCAGCCACTTTTCATAAGGCTTCTCCTTAAGGCCCCTCATCACCCTCATGGCCCTCCTTGGACACTGCTTAATACTTTAGTATCTTTCTATGGTGCCCAAAACTGCCTTCAGGTGAGGCCACCCCAGTGCAGAGCAGAGAGAGACAATCTCCTTCCTTGCCCAGCTGGTGATGCTGGGCCCGATGCCCTCCAGTACAGGGATGTCCCTCCTGGCTGCCAGGGCACTGCTAGCTCATGTTCAACTTAACATTGGCCAGGACCACCAGGTCCCTTTCCATGGTGCTGTTTTCCAGCCTCTTGTTCCACAGGTGGGAAAAGTTCATACTTACACCTAAAAACATATACACATAAGAAAAAACAGAGCTGTAAGAAATAAGCTGATTTGTCTTGATGGGGAGAAGTATATTGCTGTTCATACAGTTGCTCCAAGTGAACCGTTGGAATTTCCAGTCAGTAAAAGTAGCATGTTTTCCATTCCTACTTTTCTACTAAAGTGAAGTTATTTAAGATTTATACTGTATTTTTCTCCTTTATCACTCTCAACATAGTTCATGACATAACTCTTTAATGTTATTCTGTACTCTGGTTTATCCTGGTTTATTTTTTAAAATATTTGCTCTAAGAGAGTGAAGAAATATTTGTAATACAGTCAATCACTGTTAGTAATTCTATGTACTCTGACTAGACTTACTTGTCAGCTGGTCTATTTGTGTCATCATCACTAAGACATTGATTGTATGGCTGCTAAAAATCCACTTTTGTATTTTTAATAGTGAGAGTCCATGGCAATGATGTTTATTTCTCCTTACACATACAGAAACAGATGTTCAAATTCAGTGAAGAACTCATGCTCATGCTCTCCAAAAATTTGGAATTTTATTAAGTAAAAATTATTATCAAAAGAAATCCTACAGCTGTGAAATACTTTTGTATAATTATTTTTGGGTTGTTTTCTCTAAACACTTCATCTGAGCAGGAATTTGTCTACTTAATTAATATGCAAATAATGTTGACCTCTATAAATTCCTAGTGGGCCCTACAGTTGTACCTTTTTTGTTTGCTCAAAGCACTGGCTCTAAAACTTTGTGAAACCTTTTACCCTGCTCTGGCAGGAAGGAGGTGATGACAGTTGGCATTCCTCTAGCAAGGAGGAATTGCATACTCCTTGTTCCTGCTTACATCAAGGTGTTATGTTGCCTTTGAGTGTGCTAAACACACTTCCATTCAGTAGGGATGATATAATATTTATCTGGAGCTTCTACCTATGCTTTCAAATAGACTCTGAAAATAAAATACAGGGAAAAGTTGTTTAACATAAGTTTTACTTTCACTGAAGATTCAATTTTTTGAAGATATTTAAGCACTTGGTTGGAACACCATATTTTGAATGTCACAGATCCCAAGTGTCTTTGAAAATATGTCCTTTTGGGTCACATTAATGCTACTGAACAAAGCACATGTCCAGAGTTGTGAAGTAGCCAGCAGATAGGTGCTGGGTTTTTTCTGCACTGCAGTTCACTCTTCTGCAATTGCTTACCTGTCTCCACTGAGTACCCATAAAAGTGAACTTTCCTGCTCTGAAAATTCTCCATTGGGTGGACTGCCAGCCAGAACAGCTGGGTTTACAAGTAGGTCTTTCATGATCTAGTCTAATTGACTTGAAAAGTTACTCTACTTATTGCTGTCACTCTACCATGAATTGGAAACACCTCTTTACAGACACACTTACTTGATGTCAAGCTTACTGCCTCATCTGTGTTTCTTTTTAAGCTATTTGCATCAATATACGAAAATTAATGCTTTCCTTTTCCTGCTTTTGTAGATGATTTTCAATTAAGCCCCTGGGGTTTCTGTGAAATCTAACCAGTTCTGCAGAGCTGCCAGTATTCCAATATCTGAGATTCCAATGTCTGAGAATTCTAGTTCCTCACTATATGCATAAAATGGATTAAAGGCATCATTATTTGTTTTGGAGATGATAGTAAATTGACATGCTAGACATGTCTGCCTTAGCTGTATATACTTCTGTTAGTGCTCCTATACCCTTCCTAATCATGTATTTCTTCTTCTGTGGCTGTAATTTATCTAGCAAAAAAACCTTTCTTTGCTCTTTTAAATTTTCACTCTTTGCTCCATGGAAAAACTTTCTACAAAGAAGACCATTGGACAGTTCCTGAGGACCAGTCAGGTGCTAAGCTGAGGAGAGTCTTCAATGAAGGACATTCCTTCATGAAAAGTGCAGCTCTTCAAGGAGCCTCAAAACCACCTTTCTCTTTTGCCAGAGTAAATTTTCCCTGAGAGAGTGCTGTGACCAGCCACAGATCTCTGGTTATCCCTTCAGAATGGTGTTTGGATGTAGAGAAGTTGTGCTCTGGAGCTCCCTGTCCTGTTTTCCCAGAAACCTTTCTGAGCAGGTGACGGCAGGGCCCCACCCCGTCCCCTCGGCTACAGATGAAATGCAGTGCAGGAAGCAGCATGGTCATGCCATCTGGCCACAGGCACACACAGCCTTGATTTTGCACATTCTCCTTTGCAAATGCAATACCCCTTTTCCAGTCTTTTGTGGAAACACATCCATTGCTGTGGCTGCAGTAGGAATTCCTGCGTGACGAGGCATTGCCAATATCACCCTAGGTCTCCAGGGCCCTTGGCTGGTGAGTGTGTGCAGGATCAGGGAAAGATAGCAAGAGAAGGGAGAGAAAGCAGCGCCCAGAGACTTTATTAGAGATATAGCAATGTATTACTTTTTTCTTTAGTGAAGACTAACTGCAGCCCTGTTACTGCTGCTGATCAGGTTGCCTCTTGCAGGGCTGGGGAGAGTCCAGATAGGTGGAAGCTCTTCTCCTCGTGGAACGCTGAGGTCTCCTGGGCAAGGGGTCCCCACCCCTACCCTGGCTGGGAATAGAGGGGACGTGGCTGCTGCCTTGGGCAGAGGGACTTGTCACTGCTGCTGGCTGCAGCTCCTCCTGCTCTGCAGGGAAGGGAGCAGATGAGTGGAGGGTGTGGAGGACAGCTTCTAATGTAGTGTGCTGGTCCTCTGTTCTGGAACCTGCAGAGCTGCTGGCAAGGGCTGCCTGTGGGGCAAGATTATCCTGCTGAGGGCTGACAGAGATGGCCACAGCGCTGTTGTCCTCCTCCGTGGCAGGTTCTTCTGCCACCACTTCCTCCCACAGCTCCTGCTCTGCAGGGGTGGGAGCAGATGGGTGGAGTGTGTGGAGGACAGCTTCGGATATGCTGAGTTGGTGCTCCTCACTGGAGCCTGCAGGGCTGCTGGCAGGGGTTGGGTGGGGAGCAGTAGTATCCATCTGAAATCTGCTGGAGATGGCCTCAGGATTGTTCTCTGGGATAGCACGGGACCCTAGCAGCCTTTGGGCCTCTTGTGTGCACTGATTCGCTATGATGTTGATGACGCCTTGGATTAGAGGTTCTGTATGTTCCTCGAGCAAACTCTGCAGCACGTGGGCCAAGACACTCCTAGCTGGACCACAGATGGATAGGGCATGTAGGATGCTGCTCTCTGCAATCCTTGCTATCCACCACCTACACTTTGTCTCCAGCTCCTGACGCAGCCAAGGCACCACAGGGTCAAGGAGATGTTCTTCTCTTCGGAAAAGTTCTGCCCACACACTAGGCAGGAGGCCACCCACGGACTCTGTTCCTGCATCCCTGTGCTCTGCTGGGGGTACTATCGTCCACACAGCACGTGAAGGGGACTCCATAAAGGGGCTGTTTTTAAACAGCTGTCCTAGAATTATGCTGCTGGCATTTGCTGAGTCTTCAGAACTTGTGAAGACACAGTCTATATAGCTGTCAGTCTGCACAGAAAACCTGATACCCTCTGTCGGTTCTCTGCAGAGTGGGCACACTCTTTGCATCTCTGCCCAACGCATAATGCAGGCCAGGCAGAACTGATGGAGACAGGGCATCACATAAGCGAGGTCATCTCGAGCATCACGGCAGATGGGGCAGTTCCACTCTGTTTCCGTGGCCCTGTCTCTGACTTTTGGCAGTCTGCATTGAGTTAAGAATGAGAAGATGTTCCCCATCGCTGGTGCTGGCACTCCCAAAAGGTGCCACCTGTAAAATGGAGACACCATTTTATGATTTTACAGGTCATGAGCTATCCTGGGAAGGGGGAGGAAGAAGTGCTCAAACTCCTCAAGAAGGACCCTCCCAGTTTCCCAAGCCTGAGCACTTATTCTGTGGCCACCCCAGGGGGATATTTCCCTGCACAAGTCACCTCAGTGGTGTCCAGCTGCCAGGTGGGGCTGGGGAAACGTTATTGAGGACTCCTAGATGGGTACTGAGAGCTCCCAGTGGTAGCACCCAGCACTGGAAAAAGCCTCATTTGACCCTCTAGACCTCGTGGACGTCCTCAACAGGAGTCCAGGCGTACTCCAGACTAGGCCAGGCTTTGGCAGCAACCAAATATATGCAGTAAGGAGCACAAGGAGATGGTGATGTCACAGTCCACTGCCAGTGATCAGCTTCCACTACCCTGTAACATCACAATGGGATGGCCACCTCCATGGTATTCAGACCAACACAGCAGGTCAGAAGTTGCTCTCCATAGGTGTCCTAGTTATCCCCCAGAGAGGAGGTCTCCAGCCTCTGGACTATCCCCAGCCCTGAAAGTCCCATCAGAGTAGTAGTAGTGCTTTCTCAAGCAGACAGGACAATGGTAGAAGTTTTGAAAAAACACCAGAGTCATGCTTATAGAGAAATCATGAGTGAAAGATTGGCTAGGCATTCCTCATGCAAGACCTCCAATAATGCCTAATACAATTTCTGCTTACTAGCACATGGATTCGACCCCAGAAGTGAAAGTCTCTGGCGGTGGGATTATGGTTGCCAGAGTGGCTCCTGGAAGGTCAGACAGTAAAGTTTCCTTAGTGCAATTAGAATTCAGTTTAAGTAGGGAAAAAAAAAAAGTCCTATCCATTAATGTAAAAATGAGGATTGTAAGAAGAGAGAAGGAAGAGAGGGAAAAATATAGCAAATTATGAATAGGAAAAGTAGGTAATACCAAAAGTACTGTTCATATGAATACTATAGGTTTATTTCAAATAAATGAACAAAAACTGAAAAGAAACCAATGCAAAACCAAAACCAACAAAATAGAAAAAAAACAAAACACAGAAAAAAGGTTTATACACAATATCTTTAAAACTTTGGAAACTGTTTTCAGACACATTCAGTTTATATAGTGGTTGAGCCTTTTGTAGAGAGCAAGAAAAAATATTAAAGGCAGTTGAAAAAGGAAACCAAAAGACATAATATTAAGCATGTCGTGTTTTTGTTTCTGATATTTCTTCAGAATACCTACCACAGGTACTCCAAACACAGATAACCAGTGTAAGAGATACACTGGAAAAATTGTAGCTTTGCAACCTTTTTCATTTTTAGCAAGCAGTAAACACCATAACTAAACAGGGGTAACTGCCATGCTCATCCTTATGGCCATTGACCCTTGTTGGCTTTACTAATCAAGTGGGCTGCTGTGAGCCCCAGGGTCACTCTGGTAGACACCTAAGCCATCTGTTGACGCAACTCAGCCCACAGGCCCTGGATGGCAAGAACGTGTTCCCAGAGGAGGTGAGCTCCTCTAGTATCTTGGTTTGAAAGACAGGAGTCTGCCAAGGAAGATAGGAGTCTCTCGAAACAAAAAATGCAACCCCCTTCCCTCCAAATTATTATGATTTTGAAATGAGGGGCTTTCAGGCAAAGATATGATGAATAGGAATAACAGTTCTTTACTATTATATATATATATATGTACAAACAGGCAAACAAACACCAATAACTATGGCAGTAACAACAAACAGAAGCACAAACCCAGCGCAGCCTCTCTCGGCTGTCAGGCCCTTTCCCCTCTGGTGCAGTTCCAGTCACAGCCGACAGGGGCGCTGGCGGCTCCCGGTGAGCAGGGCAGGTGCGATGGTTCCCCCGCGGCTGCAGGGGGCGCTCCGGAGCGAGCTCGGAGAGCACGGAGCAATGGCGGCTTAAATCCCGGGAAAAGGGATGGAAGAAAGGCTTCACAAACCTCCCTGGGCAGCCGATTCCGGTGCCCGGCCGGACCCTCGGGAACAGCAGGCTGGAACAGCAGGGACGAGCACAAATCACGGGTGGCAGGTGAGATATATCAAATTTGGGAGCTGCAGGGGGAACTCCCTGGAGGTCTCAGCAGGCAGAACATGCAGGGCTACAGAACAGCAAAGGCTCAAAGCAACAGTAGAGGCAGGGCAGCCACGGCCCGGCTCCCAGCGGGGCAGGGAAAGGCGGGCTTGGGAGTCCTGGAGTTTCTCCCTGAGGCACCTGAGCAGATGGTGAAAAGTTCCCTCTTTTAGTAAAGTGGGGTGGTAGGGTCCCACTGCAACAGCCACTCCAGTGAGCAAGCTCCACTCACAGTAGAAGGCAGCCAAAAAAGCAGAAGCCTGCAGTGCTGATGAATTCCCTCCACCACGATGGCAGCCTCTCTCTCCTTCTGAGTTCCAACGCCAAGAACCCCAGCCCACAAGCCCAGGTGAAAAAAGAGTAGCCTGTTGGACTTCTCCTTCTGTGGCCAAGTCTTTTGTTCCTCCCAAGCACCCATCAACTTGTCACCTCAGCAACATATATGGAAAAATTCCTCAAGAAAAAAAAGAAAACAGAAGGGGAACTCCCAAACCCTAACACCTGGCCAGTAGCCTCACACGGACAACAACGGGAGCAAGGGTACAGCCCAGAAGATGGCTGTCACTATCAGCCCAGGAAAAAGCAAAGTGCCAGAAAGTAGAGGAGAGAGTAACACACACCAAAGCCCAGCTCTGCAGTGATATCAACTGACCTTGTGCTCTCTGCTGGCCCTAGCGAGAAAAGACATCTTTGAGTGCAAAGGCTCTCATGCTTAGCCTGAACTCCATACCAATTCTCCACTTGAGAAGCTTAAAATCTTGCTGGAACAGATGAAGTACTTCTCACTAGTGTTTTTTCTGATGGAAAATGTAGTTTTCTGATAAATCACACAGAACCATACAGAATCATCGAGGTTGGAAGAGACCTTCAAGATTATCTAGTCTAATCATCAACACAGCACTGCTATGACCGCGCTGCACCATATCCCCAAGTGCCACGTCCAATGCCTCTTGAATGCTTCCAGAGGTGACTCCAACCACCTTGCTGAGCAACTTACTCCAATACCTGAGCCTTACTCCAATACCTGAGCCTGTGGAAACAAATTTTGTAATATCAAAGCTGAATCTCCACTGGTGCAATTTAAGGCCATTTCCTCTAGTCCTTTCACTTGAGACATGCAGAAGAGAGTGATCCCCCCCTTAATACAACTTCCTCTTGTCTTCATCAGCTCTATTGCCCTCCTTTAGAAACACTCCAGCACTTCATTTGCCTTTTATGAAGTGAGGGGTCCAAAACTGAACACAGTACTCAAGGTGCGGCCTCACCAGTACTTAGTACGGTGGGACAGTCACTGCCCTAGTACTGCTGGCTTGTGCTATATCACCTTTCCCCTTCAAATCTAGTTTAAAGCCCTCTCAATCAGCCTTGCCAACTCATGGGAAATAATCCTTTTTCCCCTCTGAGATAGATACACCCTGTTTGTCACCAAAAGGCCTGGTGCTGTGCAATTCACCCCAAGGTAATAAAACCCAAAATTCCACCTATGGCAGCTGTCTCTGAGCCACATATTAATCAGGCTGCTTTTCTTGTTCCTTTCAGTATTTGCTGCTGGAACTGAAGTAGTGGAGGAGAATAAAACCCATTATTTTGACCAAAAGCCCCAGTGCCCTGAAGTCCTTTTGATTGTCCTTTAATCTCATCACTTGGGCAAATAATACAGGCTAATACTCAGAGGGTTGTATGAGATCAGGAATTTTCTTATGTTAGGGATTTTCTCAGGGATTACTCATATGCCTTACCAGAGCAGCAGGGAGGTAGCAGACTTCCCCGTGGGATGGGCCCAGTTGGCATATTGGGCCCTTTTTGCCCCTCAGAAAAGAGTGACCTACAACAATTTGTTTTGCACTTCCTCTGAAGGAAAAAGGAATTTTGTTTCATCATTGAAATATTTGGGACAATCCAAATAAATGTTTTATTTTGGATGAAAAAAAGACTTAGTCTTGGCATCCCAAGGTGTTCCGTATTATGGTGTGCTCATGAGGGAGACATCTCACTTCCAGGTGGGTATGACAGATATAGTCACTCATACCATTCCAAAGTCATGTATTTCAGAATTTTCAAACAAATTCAGTTATAATTTTTCCTTTTGAGATGAATATGCAGTCTTGATGCTAATTAGATATTGAAATCCTACTTAAGCCATTCTAAACTCCTGCTGATCAGAATGAAAATTCAGTATAATCTAGCTTTTTCACATTTGGTTTTAACCTCGGGGTCCATTGTTCAGTGATGTAAAGCAGCTTTGCTTTGTATCAGAAATATTTTTTAAAAGCCCCAAATCCAACAAAAAAAATCCTATTAATTTAACACAATTTTTCTTCTATCTATGATCTGTATATATTAACTTTTGCTTTGGCTGATTTTGATGTAGATCATTAAAATTTGTTTTGTAGAACAACTTTGTGCATAAAAAGACATCTGCTTGCTTATATAAATGGTAGAACTTTTAGTCCCAGGCTAAGTAAACCCTAGTTTGTGCCCTTCTGCTGGAAACTATGCAACAGCAGACCAGTGAATTATACTTTTTTTGGTGGTTAACTTTTTCTCCACTAGGCAGGTAAGAAACAACTGAAGTTAGCAACTAGAGAGTAATTAGAGAGATTAGCAATAAGTTAGGAGCTTATGAAAAGCAGATTTTCAGCCTTCAGCTATGAAAGTTTAGATGTTATAAGTGGACGCCCTATACCAGGCCAAGGCTGTTACCTCCACAGAATCTGCGATGGACTGGATTTTACATTGTCAAAGACCGGTATTACAACTCTGTTTACACTATCAGAGTGCAAATCCTAAATCTTAAGAAATTTTGTGATTAGGAAAGCTGAAGAGACAAGAGCACATTCTAAATCAATACTTCATGTTTTAAGAGAGTGGTTCTTTCTAATGCCTTCCAATGAGTTCTGGATGCTCTTTATTTTCCCATTTCTTATTCACAGGAACATAGATCATGCTACTGATTTCCACTTGAACATTGAGACATTGACTGTAACTCTTTTAATGCAGCCATCTAGCCAGTTACTTATCCATTGACTAGTTCATTGATCCAACTCATCTGCCTCCAATTTAGCTGCAAGAATACTGTGGAAGACTGTGTCAACAGCCTAACAAAAGTCCAGGTGGATGACTTCTGTGACTTTTCCCTTTTCCACTGATGCAGTAATAGCCTTGTAGAAGGCTACTGGGTTAGCCAGACATGATACGGTGTTGGGAGACCTAATCGCTCTCTACAACTAACTGAAAGGAGCCTGTAACAAGGTGGGGCTGAGTTCTTGTCCCAGACTACCAGTGACAGGACAAGAGGACATAGCATCAGGTTGTTCCAGGGGAAGTTCAGGTTCAAAATCAGGAAGAATTTCTTAATTGAAAAGGTTGTTAAACATTGGAACAGACTTCCCAAGGAAATGGTGGAGTCACCATCCCTGGAGGCGTTCAAGAAACAACTGAATGTGGGAGTTGGTGCCGTGGTCTAGCTGACAAGGTGGTCATGGGTCAAAGGTTGCTCCTTTTTTTTCTCCTGGCACTATGCATCTGCAGGGGAAGCATCCCATGATGACACCGAATGGTAGAAGGCGACATCCCAAGTGTCAGACTGGGATCACTGGGCATGGTTTGTGACATCACATCTCTCGCTAATTGCGTTTGTGCACTGGCAGAACCTGAGCCAGTCTGGCTCCAGCCTTGACTCCTGCTGAGAAAGAGTGCAAGGTCTGGAGGGTATAGCCAGGCTTCTCGCAGTGCTGGGTGGTGTATTGGGGGCTGCCTTTGGCAGCTGTTGGTGCTCATCCTGAAGCCATCAGTACTGTTCCCCTGGCCCTGCCTGGCTCAGTCACCTGGGCATCAGAGGTGAAAGTTGGCTGTGCAGGAAAATGTTCTCCTAGAGTGGGGAGTGTGATTGGGTTCAGGCACCCAGAATGGCATCTTTCTTAACGAGGCTGGGCATTTCTTCTTCCCCTTCCTGGGACAATCAGGAGGGCTCTCATATAGTCACACACTGCTCTGTGTGACGCCAAAGAGGGGGAGCAGCTCTCAGTCCTCAGCTCTCCCCAGTGTGCTGCAGGCACAGAAATGGCCATGGAGACAAACTGGAGCTGCCCCATCTGCCAGGGCACTCAGAATGGTACAGCTTCTACTCTGCCCTGTCACCACCAGTTCTGCTTGGGCTGCATCCTGCGATGGGCACTGAGAAATCCACCGTGCCCACTCTGCAGAACACTGATAAGATCTATCAGGTTCTCTGAGCAGAGTGAATGGGACTATCTACAATGTGTCATCACTCTCTCCATAGAGTCACCAGAAGCCAGCAGCCAGGCAGGAAGAGCTCCTGAAGAATTGCCAGTGGCACCAGTGATGGGAGAAAATGGCTGCCATCACCCTGTGGTGTCCCCTCCATCTTCTCCGCAGGAGGCAGTATCCCCACCTCAGCAGGCAACTGCAGGGCCAGAGTCCCTGTGTGACATCCTGCCTGAGGTATGGGCAGAACTTTTCCAACAACAACAGCATGTCCTGGATCCCGTGCTGCCCTGGCTGTGCCAAAGGCTGCAGAGAATATTCCAGGGAAGGTGGTGGCTGGTACAGGCTGCAGAGAGCAGCATCGTGAGTGATCTATGTGTCTATGGTCTCGATGTGGAGACCTTGGTCCTGAGGCTGCAGAACAGCCTTGGGGAAAGCACAGCACAGCTGGTTCATGACCTGATCAATGTCATTGCGGGCCAGTGCAGCGAGGAGGCTCAGAGACTGCTGCACTCCCACACTGATGAGGAGGAGACCCAAAGACCTTCAGCCAGCACCAGGTCTGCAAACTCCAGCTACAGCAGCTCCAGCAGCTCCAGCTCCAGCAGCTCCCATGAGAGAATTTCTGCCAGCAGCTCTACAAGCTCCAGCGTGGAGGAGGAAGTTGGTACATCAGAGGCTGCCCTCCATGGAGGTTGTAGTTCCCCTCCATCCGTGCCTGTCCCCACAGAGTGGCACCAACCCCAGGAGGAGACAGGGAGAGCAGTGGTGGCATATCCCTCTGCCCAGGGCTATAATCACAGCCTTTCCACTCCTGGCCAGGACAGGGTCTGCTCACCCAGGAAGCGCCAGCATGCTCAAAAGAGACAGGCCCCTAGTCCCCAGGATTCTCTTCAGTCCAACAAGAGGCCAAGGCAGGGACCTCCATGAGCACTGCAGCTCTCAGGAACTCTTGTCATCACTTCGGATGAAGTGATGAAACCTGAGGCCACTGAAGTCCACAGCATCTTCGGGAATCAGACTCACCTTCTATCTTGGCTCAATGCAATTTAAAGGGGAACACTCCAGAATGAGTTCTCCCCCTTTGTTTTAACCAATGCCTTTCCAACAATAAGGGAAAAATAAATGCAAGTAGATATAAGTGAAAAAATAGCAGTTTACTAACAAGCAAAATTGAAACAAGAAAAAATTCCTAGTAAATAATCTCTAGATACAGAATTGCTAAATCTCACAAACTCCTCCAGAACAAAGAGAAACCCAAAATGGTGGAAATGCCCCTTCCAAGATGGCGCCTGCCACAGGGAGACAAAGGGAAAATAGTGTCTGACCCTCTCCTGAAGACAGCAGCCTTCTCAGATGGCCACATGGTCCAGGAGACAAAGGGAAACAGTGGCAGCAAAGCCTCCCAGGAAGGTGGGAGCTTACAGAGCAGTTCCAGCGGCAGATGAGAAGAGCCACAACATGTGGGGTCAGCACCACCACCTGCTGCTTTCTCCTCCTAACCACAGGACTCTGTGAGTGCTGGTGCTGCTGTGCCTGCACTGTGGCTGTGGCTGGGGGAAGAAACCATTTGACTGCACCAACATGGAGTGACCTGCCTGCAGGACAGCTCAAGCTCTACCATGGGGTTTGCAAAAGTCACTGTGAATCAGTTTCTGGTTGAGGGATGCAGTTTTACCAAGTTGCTACTGTTGCGAGCTCAGAAAAACCCACCCTAAACAACCTCTGCCTCTGCCTTGAGCAAAATAACATTTGGCAAAAGAAAGCCAAAAGGGAAGCCTCTGCCCAGTCTACCTCAGCTCTAAGGCAAAAGACAAGAAACAAGTGAGGCAAGAAGTGAGACAGCCAGCCAAAAAGCAAAACGGGCACTCTGCCTAGGTGCTCCAACCTTGTTAAAGGGAGTGGCATCACCCCCACCTGCCCTATGATTCCAGGTCCACCTGTGCCACTGGGCCTTAAACACACAATAACAGTATTTGGGCACAGACAGATATGAAATACAGTAAGATTTTTGGTCACCCAGACACCTTCCCAGGTCTTGCTTCCATAAGGTACATGGGGGCAGTCACGCAGCAGCAGGGGTTTGAGCAAATGTATAAATGTCCAGGTCCTTCAGAAACTGAGAGAGTTGGACATATTGAAACATGAGCGTATTTGAAATCTTAGTCCCAGGTACAGTCTGGCTTGTCAAAGGAAAGTTTGGACCAAGAATCAAAAAACTATGGGAAAAGTAAGGTTCTGACAAAATTCTCAGTTCTTGCACCTGCAGTTACTAATTAGAATAGCACAGACTGCTCTTTTGGACAGAATCCACTTGAAGTAATATATTCCTCTACTGCATTAGAAACAAATGACAATATGCCCCATCCCAAGAGCAGCAGTATGGGAAGGAGGGAACATAACTGTTAAGTTAACCTTTTAAACTTCAATACAATGGCTGATCATTTTGTAATATAATTGTAATTATTGAACAGCAAGGATTTTACTCAGGTGGAATAATGGACAAGGATGAGTAATTTTATAATATATTTTCCCTTCTCTCAGAATCTTCCAGCAGTTTTCCTCCCCTCCTCCTCATATGCAATTTGCACATATACGGAAAACTTTTACTTTATTTTGAAACTGATGGGAGCTGTGTTTCAAGGTGTGACTTTTGACCAAGATGTCTCTGGAATCAAACTCCAGAGTCCCAGGATACTTGATCTTAATTTTGAGGCATCCATCCACAGCAGGGATCTACCCTGGAGCTGCTAGTCCTAGAAGTACATAGTACCTTAGGGTGGTGTTTCAGAGGTCATTTTGTAATTTAATGGAGCAGACTAATTTCTTTTCAAGAACGATTAAGTTTCTCATGGACTCAGTCAACAAGATGGAGCCTTCTCAGACCTTTTCAAGAATAAGGCAGGCATGAGAGTACTGCACATGTATGTGGAAAAATAATTTTCCTAAGTGATCAATTTCCTTGTCCAGTCTTTCAGGAAAATTAGATTGCTGAAAAGCAAGGGCTATAATTGACCTGAAAGCCTGCTAGGTAACATTTATTCTAAAATGCAAATTTAATAAAGTTATGTATAAAGCATGACTAATAAACATGACTATTGCCAGAACATCTTTATAAAGCTATTCTATGTACTTTCTACTGCTGGAAGAAATTCCTGTGGTCTTTTTTCAGTCCCACAATTACAAAGTATGCTATATAAGCAACTGGATATTTCCATCTCATGCAAGAAAAGTTACACAAAATAGGAGAAGCGGTTGCATTTGAGCTGTGTTTCCAAAAATGGCTTAAAGCCAAAGTAGGGGAAATGAGAGGATCTGTGTTTTGATAACAAAGCTGTAAGAGAGCTCTGCTCACAAAGAAGAGGTAAATTTGTAGAAATCTGAGAGACTCAGTTTTGGTTGGTAATTTCTGATTTTTAAAGGGGTGAGTTGAAAAGTCACTCTTCACTCCTGTGACTCAGAATGGGCAATCAAACCCTGGGATGTCTTTGAGTCACCATTACTTGTGAAAGTTCTGCTCACAATCAAAAATACCTGGCATGGCGTGAGATGCTAAGGCAAACATATTTCTTATGCACATGCTCTCTTCAGCTGCTCCTCCTGGTGGAAGTGCAATCTAATTCTGCAGGAAGGACTTATTTTCATTCTTTGTAATAAGTAGGTGTTTCTTTATACATTTCTGTGTAATACTCATTTGAGACATTTCAGGGCAGGTCAGTTTGTGAGCTGGTTAAGAGAGTTGATCTTCTCCCTGTAAAAAGGGAAGATAGTATTTTGGTGACCAGCAACTGCGTGAAAGATTCTACCGTAGTTTATATTACTGCAAGTCTGGTGTAATTTCATAAAAGTTGGTTTGGTGGCCATGAGCACTCAACAGTGATTGAATTTAATCAATGATAATGACCCTAATTCATTACAATTTACCGGTTTAATGTCTTGATAGAGTATAAAAATTATAATATACATAGTAGAAAGAGGGTAACATAACACATTATTTCCATATGGGTCACTTTCAGCAGTCTGAGTTGTAGTTGGATGTTGTTGAACCTTCCTTCTCTTCTAGCTCATGACAGCTATCAACAGATGCAGAGACTTGACAAGAAGGTGTGTTCCCCCTCTCTGTGTTTGTGCAGAGATGGTTTTGATAATTCTTTTGCAAGATCGGGGGCAGAACACTCTTATTTCAGGCAAAAGACAACATTCTTCCTAGTGAAATCCACTGGCTTCCCATAAACTTGAAGATAAAGTTTGAAATTTGTTTAATTGCCGTACAAACTATAGAGAGTAGTTCTTTAGCAGACAGGTCTCAAAATAATAAACTGCAGACTACTCTGGAGGGACAGTATCTCCAGCAGCTTCCTTGCTGCAGATGTCAGGCCAGGCTCCATCACACTTGCTTTTGAGGAACACTGGCTTCCAGAAGCATGGAGGCTTGGTAAATGGAATGGGACCTGGCTCTCTGGGCAAGTGCCAGTGGGAGCAAATGGGGATGTAGCAAAATGCCTCTTTTTGGTTTTCCCTGCAGTGAGGGGAAGACCCCCAGGGGTAAGAGGCTTTTAACCTGGGTGGGCCACTGGCCACCCAAGGGCTCCAAATCCCACCCTGGCGTAGGGAAAGGCAATGAGGGGATGAGGCAATATCTAGCTACAGGCAGTCCATGCTCTCAGGAGACATTGCCAAGGGAACAGGAGCAGGGACAAGACACATAGCCACAGAGATGGGACACAGGTGACCAAGAAAGATGTACACAAAAATTGAGAAGCTGAAAACAAGAAATGGTATTTCCTTTTTTCTTCTGGTTCTATGGAACTGGCAGGGGTAGGGATTATCAAAATAAGTCAGAAAATAAAACTCAAAATAAGCCACTGCCCTTCCCCTCACCCTGCTCTGATGAGAGAGGGACAATAGTAGACACTGCGCATTGAGATAAAAATTTACTGAAAGCAAACAGCAGCAGAATAGGAAGTGCAAAAAAACAGCAGCAATATGAAGAGCAAAACTATGCAAAAAAGGGGGTGCTTTACACACAAAAGATGTTCATCACCTTGAATAAGTTACATGTACTCATTGAGAAAGAGAAAAGATAGCAAATTCTCCATGTATGGTGTGTCACAATGTCTCCTAAAACAAACACAATGTGGTGGATGCTCCCTAGGGTAGCAATGGGGAACCAAGCCAACAGACCCAGTTGTATGTTCAAAGACATACTGCTCTGCAGTGGCCTGCAGGTGTCGAGCCCAAAGAAGGCCCCTTTCAAACAGTCAAAAGCTGCAGTCTTGCAGATGTTTGCCCAGGCTCCATGCTCCCTGAAAGGTTCCTTGCAGACATTCGGATAGCCACATCCCTATGAGAATGAGATGCACTCACTCCCTTCTCCGTCAAAAGCTCAGGTTAAGGCCAGGAGCCAGCTCGGAAGAGGAAAGAAAGTACTGAGTGAGAAAGGGAGAGGAAAACAAGTGCAAGCAGCTCCCCGGGAAATCAACTCTGCTTGCCCATGGAATCATGATTCTGGGCTTAGCTTGCTTTTCTGTCGATTCAGCACAGACACGTCCTCTGCTGCTGGACAACACAGTGTCTTGGAGGAGCTTTGCACTGGCCTCTTCACACTTTGGATCCTGAGGGTAGCATTTGAAAATGGACACAATCCGCTGAAAGGCCCAGCGGATTGTGCCTTGAAATTCTGTTGCTGAAAAACTGCAGCAGCTCCCCAGGAGAATTCCCCCGACTTGAAAGCGCCTCATTGTCCCCATTTCCTAGGCAACTCACATCAAGCAGCCAGTTGTAGAGCCTACAGAAGGAAGAATGACACCTTAACGGGGAAAGGTGAGCGTAGGCCCTCGGCCTGCCTTGAGCAGAGCGCTTTGGTGGCCCAAAAGGAGCAGAGAGGCAAGCATTTGGGAGACCTGCCGTTTCAGCCCTCCTTTATTCTTCCATGCCAAGTGAGCGCCAGGAAAGGGGGACAAGCGGGGCCTGGTCCCTCCTCCTGCCCTGCCGTGAGGGGCGGCTGGCGCCGGGGGACGCTGGGGCACGGGGCGGAGGTGGGCAGCCGGCAGGGCGCGCGTGGGGCGGCGCAGGGCCCCTCTGGGAGCGGGGAGAGCCTTGGGCCGCTCGGAAGCAGCACAAAGCCGTGAACGGGACAGCCCGTCTGGAGTGCACAGCTTCAAAGGCATTGCCCAGCTTAGGCACAGCGTGGCAAGGAAGGGAATCTTCCAGGGCTCTGGAGGTTTTACAGATTTTATTGCCAGCTGTACTCTGAGCTCTCAGGGCACAATGACCTCCTTAATGGCAATCACCTCCTCTCCAGTTTTCCTGCAGTTGCGTTCCTCACATAATCTGATCATCCCGGCTGGAGACTGACTCACCTGCAGTCACAAATTGATGCTGCCCAAAGAAAAATCACAAATGGAAGACATCTTTATTTTACAAGCTTACGTCCTCACAGGCTCAAGCAGGGTTCCTTTGGCTTCCAGAAAGTGTGTGCACAAAGGGCACTGTGCACACTATCTGCTCCTATTCCAGACCTGTCTGTCTCAATCCAGCACGGCACACTATCTTCTTCATCCCATTATTCAGGCATCCTCAAGTCGCTGGGCTTTTTGCCTTGACAGCACTTTGGGAATGCTTCTTGCTGTCACAGGGCTTTTTTCCTTTCACGTAATTTCACAGACTCCCTTAGGTGCCTCTTTTCTCAAGACATGGGTGTGTAAATAGCCAGAAAAGATGAGGAGTGTAAGATGGATCTCTGAAAACATCACTGCCTATTTGTTGTAGTGCGGGGAATCCTTACAACATGTATATAAGACAGCAATGAACTTGGAAGGAAAGATGAAGCGATATTTTTGTAGATGTTCAGGGATGATTTTATTCCTCCAGCCGCATGGTTGGAGTTCCCAGGCAGACCCCAGTCATGAAACCGTGCTCTCTTCCCTGGCCCCCAGGCACACACACCACCCAATCAGGAACAGGTATGGGGCACACATGACATGGGGACAGGGACAGAGGCAGACCCGTACCCTGCAGGGTCCCTCCCCCTGGATTTCAGGGAGAGGCACCTCCACACTGCCTGTAAGAAATATTGCTCCCAGTAGGATTCAGGCTCATTCATATCTTGTTCTCCACAGCGCTAAGGCCTAGGTTTTCAGCAGCAGGTCAAGGGCTAGCAGAGAAGTGTTGGAGTTCTGATGAACTCAGCTCTCACTTGCAGCAGGAGCAGTGTCCATCTTTCCACACTGCTCCTGCGCTGGCTGGCAGCTTCCTTCATGGGAGGAACAGCTGAGGAAGTTTCATGTTCTGCCGCTCCTTTTGTGCCACCAAATCCAGCAATAAACCTGTAGCAGTCTTCATCTACTTGGCTGGGCCAGGCAGAAAACAGGGATGGGGCAGGTCTTGCCATGCTGGCCCTGCTTCAGTGGCAGAAACCTCCCCAAGTGGGGCTTGGTGGAAGAAACCTTGAAGAGAGCAGCTGGAGGGACAAACTGAAGCCCCCTCTGAGACTCATAGTTCATAGCCATTTTCATGCTACATTTTGAGGGATTTCTTGAAAGATGACTGCAACAATATATTGACTGGGTTGAAAGGATGCAGAAAGAGATCTGGCTGAAGGAGAGGATGCCAGTGCATAGGTCAGTTGGTTGTTGAGCTCCTGCTGTTTTCATCTGTGGTCTGAATGGGGTTGCTTGGCTGGTGAACAGCAGAGAGGTTTTTTTCTGCTTGCGCATAGGTGTTTTCTTTCAGCGCTCTGAGGCTTCTTTTTCTGAGCCAGTCAGCTTGAAAGAGAACATGCCACTCCTTATTGCATGGTATAAGCTGTAAGGTTTCTACCACTAGGGAGAAAATTGCTTTGTCTGATCAGGTTTGGCTAAAGAGCTAGGCTGCTCATGTAGTCCTAAGCCCAGATGATGGTCACACCTCAGTATGTGCTCACCATACTTTTATCCACAGAGCAAGGGTGAATTCCTGGATAAATACCTATTGATGGAGGGTTCTTTTGAGAGAGAAATGTGACTATAAACTATCAAAGTCTTGCAATTAAGATATTAAGGAAGGGGAAAATGTTTCTTTTGACTAATTAGACTGTAAATGAAAGGTTTTATCAAAAAAGGAAAGATATTTTCTTTCCATGTAAGTCCAGAGAGTACCACAGCAACAGACACCAAGGGGATCTCTGGGCAATTTCAGAAGACTTTCCAGCACCCAAACTATTTTCGGCTAAAGAAATGAAGGCCAGTAGCAGAAGTGGTAATGTATGCTTGGAGGACATACTCAAATTCTTCTACAGATTCCGAATGTTTCAAGTTCTTTGGACCCAAGGTGAAGCTGCTGGATCTATCTCATTACATTGCAGCTTATTCTGACTCCTCTGGTGTCCTTCAGATTTGAAACCCCTGAAATTTTCATTTATCAGTGTTAACAGGCTGACTTCACAAAAAAACCCCTCCTTATAAAGAAAGGTTGTTGTCTTCAGAAAAACTGTAACTGGAAGATCAAAAGAAAAGAAACTTAAACAAAACATCAAGAGACTGAAACGTATCTGCATGGATAGATCAGAACTCTGTGTTTCAGAAAATAGTGCCAAAGCCACTGCATTTGTGTACGCAAAGATCTCAAAGAGGGAAGCCATTCAACAAAATTAAGAGTTTCATAGGCTTTCATTTACCTGGATTTTTCAATGTAGGATCTCCCATGAAGCATGAAATTCTGTGTTTGGACACTTTACTTTTTCACAGTGTCCCCTTTCCCCCTCCGAGGACTGCCAACAAGCTTGCAGCTCCTTGTTCAGATGTTCCTCCTCCCCTGGATTCCTCTTCTCCTCCATGATCTTTTGGAAATGCTCAACCTCAAGCACCTTCTGCTTTGAAAGTTCAGGTGCCTCACTCAGGCCTGGCCAAGCTTTGTGGCCAGTCCCTTGCTGGCACTCTTCTTGGCTGCTGGCTGGGATGTCATCTCTTCCACCTCAGCTTAAACAGAACAAAGGAGTCTGAATTGTATATGTAACATTTGTTGCTGAATGATGCTGCCACAGTATGTCGTAACTGCCGTGAACAATGAGTATGGACTGCTCCAGATACCCCAGTCATGAGTTCCTGATACAGCTTGGAAGCAACCAGCAATACACAAGCCCTCATGCCCTGGAAGACATCTAGGATAAACTTAACGAACAGATATGGACCAAATTAACTCAACAGATATCTTGGAAGGACGGCTGTTGTCTATTGAGATGATACCTGTGCTTATATATGTGTATATATGTGTATATATATATATAGTTCAAAGGTGAAAGATCTGGACATGATGTAGATGGTCTAGAATAAAAGGTGGATGGTATCCTAGTTGCCAAGGGGGGTGGAGCTTAGAGCTGTATGGGTAAAGCTAAGTTGCTATTCTATACCATAGGCGTGATTGCTGTGGTCATTGCTGGGCTTTGGAGAGAAGAAAAGGTGAAAGCACTCCAGAAGCAGCACTGTTTTCTTTCCCTCTCTTCCTCTGAGAGATTTCTGGGACCAACTCTGCCAACCCTGTCCTCACTGCAGCAATCTAACCCATCTTCTGAGATGTGGTTCTAACACTTCAAGAGGAGATGTCTGAGGAGCTGGCTGTCAACAAGATCGTGGTCATGAGGGACAACAGGAACCCCAATATTGTCACCTACTTAGACAGGTGGGGCTATTCTCATGCTCCTTTAGATACTGCAAGCCCAAAGTGACGGACCCCTTTGGTCACTGGCAGAAAATTGAGCTGTTTAGGATTTCTCTGCTCCGGGAGTGCGTGGGAGGAGCTTGCACTTGGTCTGCAATTGTCTCTTCTGGCAGGCGCAGCTTGGAGAGCAGTTGCAAAAACCTGGCTTGGCCCCTCAGGTGACTGGCTGTGCCCAGTTGCTCTCTCTCCATGCTGGGGCTTTCTTCTTTCAGCTACCTGGTCGATGGGGAGCTCGGACTGGCGATGGAGTTCATGGATGGCGGCGCATTGTGTGACGTACTCGAGGCAGTGTACCTCGAGGAAGGACAAATAGGCGCTGTCTGTCGGGAGGTGACGGATCCCGCTTGTGCTTCCCCTGGCCTGCACAGGATGGCCCTTGTAAACCGGCAGTTAAGAACAGCAGAGATTTCTTTGCTCACAGCTTTGTTTTGGTGCTGCTGTTGCGACATGGAGAAGAAAGAGCATCAGAAGCCAACTGCCTGCCAGCATTCCCGCACTTCCTAGGCTCTATTCTCGCACTCTTACGTACAGTCCTTGTACTCTGGCGCTCGTGCTCGCTCTGTTGCACTCGTTTCCTCTTCCCAGCTTTGCCTCTCAGCGTTTGTCTGGAGTCTGGCTGCGTGTCCTGCATTCCTTGCCGGCCTAGGCCGGCATGCTGGTGGCAGAATTTCAAGCTAAGGGCAAAGGAGATGCCGCCAGCTTCAAAGGACAGCACCGCAGCCCAGATGGTGCTGGATTCTGGAACAGGTCTAACGTGCTGCTTCCCCCTCTTCTGTCACAAGGCCACCAATAAAATCTTTGCCATGCTGCCTCCCCATCAAAGAGCACGCGCTATGTACCGAAGGGAGGAGGACCTTTTGGAAGCTCAGATGTGCCTTTGCTTGGAAAGATAGAGCACTACTAAGAGCGTGGAAGCAGCAAACTCTTCCTCTTGAGGGCACTGTGACGCTGCGCCCTCTCTCACAATTCCCTGAGAAAGCTGTCAAGCTCGTCGAGCCCTTTCCTTTCTGGTGGGATGAAATTGGGTCCCCGGCTTTCACCCTTGCCTTTCTCCTTTCTCTCTCAGTGCCTGCAAGGACTGCATTTCCTTCATTCCCGCCAAGTCATCCACAGAGACGTCAAAAGCTGCAACATTCTTGTGGGCATGGATGGATCTGTGAAATTGGGTGGGTATCCTTGGTGCGGCACAGCGCCCCCGGCACGTGCTCTGGGGCTGCTTTGGGGTGACTGCTGGTGGCCCAGAAGTGCTGCTGGGCCAGCACGTGAGACGTGAGGGCGTTTTTGAAGGGGCCAATGCCTTATTTCCCTGGCTACAGCCCTGCGGAAGCAGAGCACTGCTGCTTTTCCAGCTAGATTCACCGTGGCCTTGTCAGGCTTCGAGCAGGCCATTCTCTTGCTGGGGTTGCCAGTTGTGGCTGGGTTTGATAGCGCTTGTTTTTCTCCACGGCTGACTTTGGCCTCTGTGCTCAGCTCACGCCTGAGCGTGGCAAGCACAGCTCCAGCACTGGCACTCCCAGCTGGATGGTGCTGGAAGCCGTGCAAGGAGAAGCCTATGGCCCCAAAGTGGACATGTGGCCACTGGGGATTGTGGGGCTGGAAATGGTGGAAGGGGAAGCTCCTTACTAGAGGGAGCCCCATCTCAGGTTTAAGGTGCAGCTTCAAAGTGCGGGTCTGGGCGGAGAGAGCTGCTGGGGCTGGGGAAGGAGCAGGTGCAGTGTCCTCTTCTGGTTTTGGTAGGTTTTTGAACTGATAGAAAGGAACGGGGCCCCAAAACTGCAAAACCCCAGGCACCACTCGGCTCTCCTGTGCGACTCTCTGTGCTGCTGCCTGCAGACAGACAAGGACAGGCACTGGTCTGCCCGGGAACTCCTGAAGGTAAGGAGAAGCAAAGCGGCCAAAAGCCCTGCAAGCTGGGGAGGCCTGCATGAAGGGGAATTAAGAGGATTGTGAGCCGTAGGGGCCTGGGCGAGACAGGTCCAGGACAGGAAGGCAGAGGGCCCTGGGTCCTCTTGGTGCATCTTCCTGGTAGCAGAGGAATCCTGCTTGAGCCTCTTGGATGTGATCCTTGAAAGTAATGGTTCCTTTCCTTTTGGTTTTTCCTTTGGGCAGCATCCCTTTGTGACCTCAGGCGATCCTGCCTCCAGCCTGGCTGCTCTGATCACCTCAGCCAAGCAAGTGCAGGAAGACTGGAGAGGAGACTCTTGCGCCTGAGGAGGCCACTGTGCCTCGCCAGCTCGGAGGGGATGCACCGTGTTTAGGAGAAGATTCAGCTGTCCTCTGAGTTTTAGAATGAGCTGTGCTGTAGTTAGGAAATTTATGGTTTGGAGATTTTTCTTAGCTTAGCTGGTTTTAGGTAAAACCTGTATTTTTTGTCAAAACCAGATTTGAAAGAAGTAGGGAAAATTAGGTTTTGACTTTTAAGGACTATATACCACAGAATGTTTTGTTAATATATGAATGTTTAGCTAAGTGTAGAGTACTGTTGACATAGGACAGCTGTGAATTATCCTCTGACTAGTAATGGACGAATTGTCTTAACAATAACTAGGCTGTGAGAGAAAAAGCTAGGAGTCAGGAGTACTTGACTATGCAGATGGTAAAAGCTCTCAGCCTGAACAGGTTATGTAGAGGACAGAATGAGGAAGATGTAGAAGTAGCCAGAAGCCCTCTGTTTCAACACTTTATTTCAGCTGCATTGGCAATAAAATTTTTAAATGTCCAGAGTGTTGGAAGATTCCTTTCCTTGCCAGGCTGTAGATAAGCTGGACAGTGCCTTCTGAGGTGTCAGAGGCCAAAAAAAACGTGCTGAGGTCAGCAATTTTGCTTACCTGAAATGGAAAATTCCCACAAGCATTCGAGAGAGATTCCTGGGTAATGCACACCAGGTAATGAACTGACAGTCAGGATAATACCAGGAGGCAGATGCACAGTCCTTCCTGGGCGTCTTGTCCTGAAGATGTGAGGGTGATCAGCAGGAATCACTGGTTTGTTCCTATGGGATGGAATGTCATTCCTTGAGTGATATCTGTCCCTTCCTCCCTGCTCCTCATTTCCTAGTGTTTCACCCCAGATCCACTCCGGGCCAGCCTCATCCCCCACAGGTGTGTGCAGCTGCCGGGGCCTCCTGCAAAGGCCTGTTCCTGCTGTGCTGCCTCCTGAATCTCTTCCCACACACGGGCCAGGTCACTCTTGCCATGTGTTGGACACACATTCAATGTGTCACACCTGTCAGCAACCAGCGGCATGGAGGAGCCCTTGCTACCTGCGGCTCACAGCCCTGGCACTTTCCTGCCAAGCTGTGGCCCTATTTTGACTCCATCTGCTGGGGACACTTGAAGAGAGGGGCTGCTCATTTACTGGATGCTCCTTGAATGGTGCCGACAGGCCCAATTTCCAGCTCTCCTCACTCCTACCCCTAAGGCTGCCTCAGCCTTCTAAACATAATTCTTCTTAGTCTAATGGCTTCTTGTGCTTTACTTAATGTAAGCAGGAGTACATGTTTTTGATTGTTTTTATTTGTTTTAATTCTAGAATTAATAGAAATAAGTTGAAGTCCTCATATATTTTTGCCATTTAAAACTTGAAGCAACTGAAAAAAAGTAGAGCAGCTTTCTAAGCTGCTTTCAAGTTAATTTGCAAGTCTCCTTCTTCTTTACCCAGTTTCAGCATATCTGCTGGTTGTCCTTGGCTGTCATCTTTCCAGCTTCATTACTGTCTCTATAGATCTGTAAAAAAACACCGTAAACCCAAGGCAAATTCACTGTACTTTGTGTTTTTCCTCTTCTGGAATGACTGAGGCTCTTGTGACTTTCTTCTGTCACCTAGATTTCGGTTCCCATCCTGCCTCTGACTAAGTGCAGGACAAATGTCATTTATTCACTGCTAGTAAGATCTGCTAGCAAAGGTCACAGTTGAGCTAAGCATGATGATTCTCTCCCTACTTTGAATGCACATCTTTCTGTCTAAGCATGGTGATTTCCAGGAGCACCTAAGCCACTGCCGAGGAGAAAAGTCTCACTGTTGCTGGTTTCGATGCTGATTTTTTGTGGGATTTTGATCAACATCTACAGTGATCTACAGGAACCAGATCTTTGCCATGAAGCGTCTTAAGCAACATTTATAAGCGTAGTGAGCAATGCAGTCAAGATACTAATGAGTTTGTGGTTGTTTTAACTCTGTGTGACATACAGTACAATATCACAAAACGTTATTTTTGAGTGTTTCAGGCATTTTAAACTTAAGAGTTATTACTGTCAACACTTTTCTGTCTTCCCTTCAGAAAGCTGCATGTCCAAGTGTTAGTTTCTGTTTCAGTTTGTTGAAGATTTACCAATACACAAGTTTTGTACTTTACAGTCAGTCACTAAAATAAAAAAGGAACACATACGATGAAATTTCAAGTTTTGAAGAGTAGTGTATATTGGGGTGGGGAGAGGAGGAAGAAGAGAAATTATTTAAAAATAAATGAAATTTTAAAATGGAGCCCTCATCTAATATTCCAGTATTTGGATACGAGACTAACTCTCCTCCTTTATTGATTACAGCAAAAAAATATCATCTGATCCTTTCATGTTACAAGCTACACAGAGGAGTACTGGAACTTTTCAGTGAATTTGCCAAGGCTTGCTACTTCCTTGAGGTAATTTTTCTTCTTGAGAAAGTGACATCTTTGCTGGTACAAATTTAGCAGCTGGAAAAATACTCTTTATTCCTTGTTTCCCCTCTAGGAATTCTGTGGAGGATCTACAAGGCAATCTCTGAGAATGTACCTCTTTGGTTTTGGTTTGAACGGGCCCAGCCTTAGATATTAGATGCCTCTTGTTAATATCTTGGTGCTTAGGGAGTAGCATTTGCTTTGTATCCTTCTGATATAAAATGGAAGCCTTGAACTGAAAAAGAATTGAAAAGTCTTAGTGCAAAATCAGTAACTTGAAAGTTAGTGACTCCAAAGGGTTAGTCACTTCAAATACCCAATTTGCAGACACTGAGGCTCGGAAGTGTTTCTCCTGGTCACATTTTATTTAGTTGGAAGAATTTATCTTATTGTTAAATTTTTACAGTATATATAGGAAGTAAACCTTCTAGAGATCCATACTGAATTTTCATTTGGGTGATATCTTTCACCTGTGATCCTACTGTTCAGTGCTCACAGGAAAAACAGCACCTTTTGCTCTTACGCGTCAGTGTAAAAAACCCTTCATCCTCTGTGTTCCAATATATGGAGAATTGAACCTTAGCTGAAATTTAGCAGATTGAAAAGTACACAAATGACTTCTTTACTCAAATTACAATTCCATTTTATGTGGCTCCTTATTTTTTTTTCCCAGTAATTTCTCTTACAAATGTTGTAAATTGCTGCTAAAAACCATAAATGTGTACAATTTATTTTTGTGTTAGGTATGATGAATGGATAAAGGCAGATATAAGGAAAGCACCAAAAATTAGGAACAAATGAAAATAAAAGTAGTTTCTCTCCCTTTTTTGCCCTTTTTAGCCCCAACTTTGGCTTGATGCATTCTTAAGTACTCTCCATTCTGCTTCTTTTGATTGGTGTATGAATATTTGACAGGACAGTTGTGGGTGTCCCTTTAGACTCGACAGTCTACTTCCCAGCCTTTTAAAAATCATAACTTTTCCCATAAAGATTTGGGGGAGTTCACTTTTTTTTTTTTTTTTTTTAATTAAGTTTACATATGACTTTATACAAAACAAATGAGAAGAATCCATGTCATAAATGTCAAAAGCCATCTTGATGGAATGAAATTTGGGAGCTCCCTCTGCTGATTCTGGAGATCAAACAGTACTAGTCTGTGTGTATCTCTATCATTTTATTTCAGAGCATTTCCTTCAAAATTCTTTTTTTTTTTAGACTGATATTTAGGTGAAGGTTAAGTTCCTTCGTCAATGGGCTGCAAGGAAGAATTTCCTTCTGCCACAGGAGTCAGTGCTCCTGACCCACCATCTGATGGGAAGGCAACGAGATAGTGCTTAAGCTATGCAAAAAGCCGTAGCTATGCAATAAGAAGTAGTTCCTTTGTAACAGGGTATGTGAATGAAACACTTTTCAGAAATCAGCAATTAGAGCAGAACAGGCTAACTGCAAAAAGCTAACCACTGGCTGTTTGAGCATACAATCTTACAGAGCATGAGCAGAAAACAGGTGAAAATTTCAAGCCCAAGGAAGACTTATGAGCCTTCATCAAAAATGCCACCTCAGGCAGAAACTGCGCATGTGCTACAAGGGCTGATATAATCATGTGATTAGAAGATGTGCTGCAATATGAAGGTTAGGAAAGCATAATGTCCACATTAAGTAAGAAAGTATAAAAGCCAGTACTGTGCACAGAATGAACAAGTGAGTTTGTGGTGGAGCTATCCCCCTCACTCCTGGCGTCAAATAAAAAAATATCTGCTCTATAGGCCTTACACCCTGCAGTACTGTTTTCTTGCCTAGTTTTCAGGCATCGCTCTCCCTCCTTCCCCTGCAGCATGGTGGAACCTCTGGAACCCCTGTGCCAAGGAACTGTCCAACTGCCCAACGGGCACAAACTGCCCAACTGCCCAACGGCTGCCATGCTGTGCCTGTCACTCTGCAGCCCCAGCATAGGCTGTGTGTCTGCTTCTACATCTGTTTTGGTGTTGACAGCATTCCTGTCTTCAGTAGAAAGGTCTCAGCATGGACTGTAGGAAGGTACTTGTAGTCTTTTAAATGAGGAGGAGAGCTTTCCTCCACACATCGAATGTTTAAGATAATTGTAAGCTCTGAGTCATTTTAAAATTACAATCATCTAACTGCTCAAATGAGAAGGGGTTTTCATTTGTTCTTTCATCTAGAATAAAACTGTCAGAGAGAAGAAAAAGGAATTTTCAGTGTTACATACTTGTCTAACTCCTGAGATAACTTCCACTGTAGCTGTAGCAGAGTACAGTAGCCATCAGTCCACTGTCACTGTCTCTGGGAACCTGCCACCAAATCAGGAAGAGATACAAAGCATTACAAGTGAAACAGATGGCACAACAGAGGCACAGAATGCTACAGGACAGCTGCAAGATCTCCAGTCTGAGAGAAATATTTCTTCAAAAGGTTTTGATGCCAGTGTCAGCTCCAGAACCGGTAATCAATCAGAGCCAGAGAATGCTGAAAAGAGTAAAGGAAAGGGTAAAAAGAGCTGTCTTCAATCTAAGCAGCTCTCATTTTACCATTGTGGATGTATCTTCATTCTCTTATAGTTTTGATGCTGGGAAGTGAATTTTTGTAGGAAATAGGAGCTTATTGTCTGCTTCAAACATGTGGAAATGGTGTAATCATCTAGAGAATAAAGTACAACTGCCAGGAACTTTCTTGGCCTTTTGTTAGGAATTGTGATGGTTTCAATGAGGAAAAAAGTATATATGAATGCCGTTTATATTGGACCTGACAAGAAAAGCCCAGAACAAGATGTAATACATCATGTAAGGAATATTTATTGTAACAAGACAAAAGCATTTTGAGAGCCATGGTTACAAGGAGAAGATGCTGTTTCTTGCAAAAAGCTTGACTCTCTGTTAGCTTGGGAGAGAAAGTGCCAATTTTTGCATGTTTGGGCAACTATTTCAAACTTGCCCCTTGTGAAGTTAATGTTCTGAAAAATGGAAGTCAAGCTGATATCAAACATTGACCTTCTTAGCTGAAGGTCAATGTTCATTTTCAGATGTGATTTCGAGATTCATCCTCAGAGCACCAGAGAACAGGGGACAATAAACACAGCCAGCAGTTGTGCACATGATGTCAGTTACTGCTGCCTGCTCTTTAACTGTTGGCAAGGCTGAATCCAAAAGCTTTTTTGTGAAAGTGACTGTCTCTTTTGCAGCTCCAACAAAAGTACAGCTGCTTTCACTGTTTCAGTGCCTAAAAATTTTTTAACACTAAAGAAGAACATACATGTCTGACTATAATCCTGCCATGACAGAATTGGTTTTTCATTGCAACAGCTTCCAGTTAAAAACTGGAGTTCTCCAAAATGCCCATCATTCATCTGGAAGTTTTGTTTCAAAGGAGTGCAACAAAACGTGTTTCATTAAACAAAGGCAAGAGTTTGGGAGAGGTCAATAGGTAGTCCTCAGTAAATATAGCTCCATTGCTTCATTAATCTCAGATGCTTATACTTTGAGAAAAACACAGAGAACTGCAAGTTTTTTGGTTGGTTGGTTGGTTGGTTGGTTGGGTCTTTTTGTTATTTCTGTTTCTTTCTACTTTTTTTTTTCCCTTCTTTATAGTGTTTAGAGGAAAAAAACAAAATCAAGATGCTCAAGGAAGAGACAGCTCCTCAAAAAAGCAGAAAACAAGCCTCAAAACATCTGTGAACATCAAAAAGAATAAAAGTAGTAAGTACAGCAGATCAGTGTGAAATGAAATGTGTGAACCATGTTATTTGCTTGAAATTAATATTAAAAAAGCTGAAAATGAGCTAGGATGTAGTAATCAGTCTTGCAAAGTCTTTTAAAAGAAGTATAGCTCCATAACTAGAGATGTGGGTAATTTTGGCACCTACATGAACATATTACAGTGCCTCTTTGCCTAATTTTCTGATGCAGGCAATTTATTCATGGCTGTGATTCTAGAGCAGTAAGTGCACTGCTGTCATGATCCAGCTGGAGACAAGAGTGGACTGTGGCTATACAAATGTTGAGCAGCTGGATCGTATTCAAGAATCTCCTTCCAGGAAGTGTGTCCCTATCCTGCCTCCTTATGTTCATATACACATGCTTTCAGTAACATACTTGCCAGGTTTTGGGATGGATTGTGGAGCCACAGTCTGCTACTTTTATCAACCTTCGAGGTCTGTAGAACTTTGGTTCCCATAAATCCACAGAACAGATCTGAGTCTACATGCACAACAACTAACTGGCCAGTGTTTCCAGTGCAAGGTTTCCCTTTCCCAGCATGCCAGAGTTAGAGGGGCCCCATTACAGACCTGGTTTGTGGTCCTGTACCTGGGCACCAGTGGTGCAGAGAGCTGTGTGCCAAGCTGCTACACCACGAGGGATTCTGTCATGTAGAGTGAGACAGCTCCTGGTAAGCTTTGGGTTGGGTGGGAAGGTTGCTTTGTTTTGTAACAATCTACCTTCCCACAGGAAAATGTGGGCAAAATGGAGATAGGGAGTCTGATCAAAAAGAACATGATAATCAAGGTTGCAAATGGAGTTTTCAACTGTGTAAGTATCTTATTTGAAACATGCCTCTTGTGGTCTTGAAATATACTATAAGAAGGCTTTTGGAATACTCTGGCTTTGAGGGGTTTTTTTCCTCTAAAATCATTCTCTCCTCAGTTTGCTTAATTTTGTCATAAATCCTGATAGTTTTATTTCTTGCTGTTTTACTCCTCGTTCTCTGTTTCTTGTTCAGCCTCTTAGATTATTGATTTTTAAATCTTCTCCTTCCATTTTGCCTTAATGAACCAAGACTTGTTCAGTATTTCTTGTAAGAAGTTTCAGTGTGTTTGTGTCAGTCAAGATCATGATAATAAACAGCAGCTGCTGTTTCTCACCTTTGCTGCCGGCTACATCAAAGTACATCACTAAGATTTGAGTACCTCCCCCTTTGTTGAAGTTCAGAAGGCATGGGAAATGCTGCAATGCAATAATTAACAGAAACTGTTTAACTTGCAGCTGACTTGCAAAATTTGAGTAGCACTGAGCGCATAACAGTTCTCCAAGCAAAAATACAGGAAATCCGGAAACGTTACCTGTCGTTGAAAGCTGAGGTGGCTGCCATTGACCGGAGAAAGTGCTTAAAGAAAAAAAAAGAGCAGGAAAGTAAGTGCAGGGAACTCAAATCTACTTTTAGAGGGCTAAATTGTATGTCATGTTACCAAAGTTTTAACAAGAAATGAATTATCTTTAGGGAGATTAGTGCTGTTAGGAGTGGGTTTATGCTTGTTTTTTTTCTGAAAACACTGGATACAGTTATTTTATGACCTTCAAAAGGTCTAGATCAGATACCCAATGATGATGTAAGGGGAAAAACATTAACAAGGCAGCCAATCTAGATAATTCTGTTAAGGCAAAACTACTTTATACAGGAAACAATATACAGGAAACAATATACAGAAAATAAACTTTTCTAAGCAGCAAATAAAGGTTATTAATAACTTCTAACTTTTCATCAAGCTATAGATACATCTCCTGTAGCATTGACTGTGCACCTAATTAGTGCTTTCCACTTAGGATTAGGAATTTATTTCAAGAATGTAAGGGAGATAATCAATAAAATGTCTCCTTTTTCTGAAGCTGCCACACATATTGCTGCAGGAAATGTTCTAGTGTGCCTTCTGCTAGGAGTGTTAGAAGGATCATTTTCTCTATGTCTTGTTCATGTATGCATTTAAGAGTTCACTGAGTACAGGAAGAAAGACTGAAAATACAGCAAGGTTTCATGGCTGCAGCCATTGCACAGGAGCTGCCGTTGCTACTTGGTTGCCAGAGCAGGTGCAGATTTAGTGCTGGGACAAGGTCCTATCTCTGCTGACTCCCAGAGGAAAGAAAGAGAAGACCTGACCCGTTGGTGCATCAGGAACGATCTGGTGGGACTCTTGATCAGCATGGTTGGTCAGCCAGGGTTCCAAGGGGCAACAACACCAAAAGTAGGGGAAAGAGTTTTTTTTCTTTTTCATTGTTAGGTATGTCCTCATTTTTGCCAGGACAGCATTACTTTTTTCCAGTAGCCAGGAGGAAGCATGGCTAGGTTATTCGATACCACATCACATCACTGCCAGGAGCAAGGAAAAGGGACTCTGTTCTGGAGAGAAGGAGTTCTTCTGGTCAAGAAAATGTGGCGGAGGAAGCTGCCTAATATAGTCTGTTATCTGGGGTTTTTTTCCGCGTGAATTGTTTCTCTTCTTATACCGTTTGACATTAGCATTGTTGTTGTTACCATTCAGTTCTGTATCTCCTTGCTGTTTCAAGTAGGTTGTTCTTACGGTAACGAATGATCTTTACCTTCCATTCCTCCAATTCTCCTCTCCAGCACACTGCAGCAGGGAGGGGGAGCAAGAGAGAGGTGTGTGTAATTTGGTAGTGTCTGAGTGGGGGCATTGAATTGAGGACTACCATTCCTAAACTGCAACAGCCTCACTGGTCTCCCAGTGCAGGGCTTGAAGAGTCGAGATAATACCAGATCTGCCCAGAGTGAGCTGGAAATGATTTGATCTAAGCATTTGTTGTATTAGGTACAGAGCCACTGGTCACAATGATTCTTGTTCTGCTCATGTGGGTGTTCTACGTAATCCTGTGGTGGTTTGACCCTGGCTGGATGTTAGACAACCACCAAAGCCCTATCATCCCCTCTGCAGCTGGACAGGGGAAAGAAAATATAACAAAGGGTTCATGAGCTGAGATAAGGACCAAGAAAGATCACTCACCAAATTCCACCACAGGCAAAACTGCTTAGATTTAGAGATACTATTCTAATTTATTACTAACAAAATCAGAGAAGGATAAAAAGAAATAAAACAAGAAGACCTTCCCTCCACCTCTCCCTCCTTCCCAGCTCTACCTCCTCCCCTCCAGTGTCACAGGGAGATAGGAGATGGACAGCCAGTTCTTTGTGTGTTTCTGTCACTGCTCAGGGAGGGGAGTCCTGCTGCTGCTCCAGCATGGGGGCCTTCCTACAGGAGACAGTTCTCCATTAACTTCTCCAATGTGGGTTCATCCCATGGGCAACAGCTCTTCACAAACTGCTGCAACAGGGGTCACTCTTCCACAGTGTGCAGTCCTTCAAGCACAGGCTGCTCCAGCATGGGTCCCCCAAAGAGTCACAAGTCCTACCAGTGAAACTGCTCCAGCATGGGCTCCTCTCTCTGCAGGTGTGCAGTTCCCTGCCAGGAGGCTGCTTCAGCACGTGCCTCCCATGAATTCACAGCCTCTTCATGGCATTCGCCTGAGCGTGGCTCTCCTCCACAGACTGCAGGTGGATCTCAACTCCTACCCGTCCTTCCCCGCTAACCGTGGTGTCTGCAGAGTTGTTCCTCTCAAATATTCTCCTGCTCTTCTCTGGCCATAGTTACATCTGTGCAATAACTTTTTTTTCTTCTTCTTAAATCTATTGTAACAGAGGCGTTACCATCCTTCCTGACTGGCCCAGCCTTGGCCAGTGGCACATCTGTCCTGGAGGCTGCTGGCATTGGCTCTGCCAGACAGGGAGGAAGCTTCCAGCAGCCACCCTGTAGCCCTCAGTACCAAAACCTGGCCAGAGGAATTCTTCCATATATGCACTATGTGCCTATTGTGTTGCTCTTTTTCAGAGCATGGAGAGGGATCAGGATTGCTCTGTTGCACTGTCTGATATCAGCTCATGACATGATAATACCATGGGTCATTGAGGATGTGTATTCAGTGTTGCTCTCCTACCCTTACCTAAGGCGCTACCCTTGGGGAGTCCATTATTAGAAGTATCCAGTCTATGAGGGGAAAAGAAGAGGATGATTTTCCCCTGCCTTTCACCCCCTTTTCCTACTTCAGGCCTATTACAACAGCTTTTAAGAATTCTGAATTCCCTTTGGATGTTAAGGAAAGAATGTTCTTGTTGCTAGGTCTGCCAGGTCTCCTCAGTGTGGAGTACACCATATTTAGAGCCAAGAAAGATTTCTAGGCAGGTTATTCAGAGATTTGCCCTGAAGTGGGATAGTAATGAGTGGTATGAAATGTGGGAGGACATGGGACAGTGTTTGGAGGACTTCTCTCCTCCAATGGTTTGGCAGCTCACCCCTGAACACCTACATCACTGTTAAAGTGATGAAATATGTCACAGAAAAATACTGTGGTAGCTCCAGAGAGGCATGAACTCATGCAACATGTTCTGTCCTGGCTGCTGTTTACTGGACACTGCTCAACAGAAGACATCACTGCCAGGGGGAGGAGAAAGAAAGCAGACCAACAGGCACCATGGCCACTCAAACCACTGCTGAACCAGAGGAACAACCTCTGCCAGTAGCAGTCACCCCTGTACAGAAAAAGAAATCCAATATTAAATCAGTTCACTTGGTGAGGGATGAAGAGGAAGCAGAGCCCTCAAAACAAGAGGAAGAGGCAGGGCCAGAGATAATCACCCGATCCTGATCCCCGGGTGAGCTGTGAGATATAGGAATAGATTTCAAACACCAGCCAAGAGAGCCCCTGGTGACCTGGCTGCTCTGATTCTGGGATGTCATGGCCTGTGATATGAAACTGGATGGCAGTGAAGCCAAGTAGCTGAGATCTCTGTCCTGGGATGGGGGCATTGACAAGGGGATTAGGACGAGCACAGAAACAGCCCCTGGAGGCAGCTCCTGTCAACTGTGAGGGAAAGGTATTCTCTCAATTATGATCTTACCTGCTCTCTCAGAGGACCCTTCTGCTCTGGGACAGCTGAGGATCAAAAAAGGACGGGTACCAATGGTTACTACAACAGTGCAGTGCTGGCCATATTGCACCAACCAGGACTCCGTGACCCCCATCCAGGAGACGATTTGAGAGCTAGAGAGCCAGGCAGTGGCCAGCAAGATTCACTCACACTCTAATAGCCCTACAGGACCAGTGTATAAGTCCAGTGGAGAGTGGACACTGACAATAGACTGTCAGTGGCCTGAAGGAGGTGACACCACCACTGACTGCTGCTGTTCCAGACACGCTGGAACTTCAGTATGACCTGGAGCCCAGGGCAGCAAAGTGGTACCACCACTGACATTGCTAATGCATTTTTTTTCCATTCCTTCAGCAGCAGAGTGCAGGTCACAGTTTGTTTTCACCTGGAGGAGCATCCAGTACATCTGGAACTGACTGCTCCAAGGGTGGAAATACAGCCCCACCATTTGCCATGGGCTGATCCAGACTGCACTGGGAAAGGGTGAGGCCCCAGAACACATATTGATAATATCATATGGGGCAACACAGTAAATGAAGTTTTTGAGAAAGGGGAACATAATCCAGATCCCGCTGAAGGCCAGTCCTGCCATAAAGCAAAGCAAGCTCAAGGGATCTGCCCAGGAAATTCAGCTTTTAGACGTAAAATGGCATGAGGGATGTTATCACATTCCAATGGATGCGGTGAACAAACAAACAACTCTGTCCCCAACAAACAGAAAGAAGGAAGCAGAGGTTTTCCTAGCCACTGTGGGTCTCTGGAGGATGCATGTTGCAGACTACGGTCAGATTGTAATCCCTCTCTATATCATGTGACATAGAAGAAGAAGAATTTGAAGTGCGGTGCTGAACAATAACAGGCTTTTGAATGAACAAAATGGGAGATTGTTCATGCAGTAACCTTTGGGCCAGTCAGGATAGGAGCACGTGTGAACATCTACACAGCAGATGGGTTGATGGTCCTTCCTGGAGTCTCTAGCAAAAAGTACCCAGGGAGACTTCAGGAAGGACCATCAGGAGTTCCAGACTCAGAGTTACAAGAGATCTAAGGCCTGTGCCTGTTACAACCTCCCTGGAAAAGAGATCCTGGCAGCTTATGAAGGGGTTTGAGCTGCTTCCAAAGTGATTGGCACTGAGACATTGTTGTGGTTTGACACAACTAAGCGTCAAGCTCCCAAAATATCAGTTATTTTATAAGGAAAACAAAATAAGAAAATATTGAGGAAAACTAGATAGCTGCGAGGCAAAACAGGTTCAAACTTAAACGGTTGCAGTACAAGGAGAAAGTTTTATAACTAATAGAATTAAAAGTTAAAAGATGTAACAAGAAATTAAAACAAACACCCCCTACCCTTCTTCTCAGCACTTTACTCTTTTTTTTTAACTAGCACAAAAGATAGCACAACATAGGATTCTAGTCAGTGTTCCAGTTCTCAAAAAGTCTCCTTCTTATGCTTAAGGAGAAAAGGGTTTCTTCTTCTTGCTTCACATGGTTTCTCAAGCTGCCCCCAACATCAGACCCGCCCAGAAAGAAACAATCTGCTGTGGTGTAACGCATCTCTTCTATGAAAAAATATCAGTTTTTTCACACTGCCACACCTGGGCCATCACATGGGGTTATCAATCTTTTGAAGGATGGGTTATTTTGGCCTGAACATAAAGGCTTTTTTTCTGCAACAAATCCTTAAAAGCCTCTCACTGCTTCTATATCCTGGCATAGGCACTCTTCACAATCTTCATGGGCCACACGAGTCTTCCATCGCCCCATGCACTTCAAATGGATTAAAGAGACAAACAGTTTGAGATATTACAGTTTCTTACCACCGCATGCCAGAAGGATTTTTAAGCTCCACACGAGGAACACGGCACCGCCCCTTTTCTCCGCCACCATTTCCAGCTCCATCTCACATGGCTCACTCTCTCTCTGACTCCAAAACCTCTATGGTGAAGAATGTTCTTGTTCAGGCTTTATGGTAAAGAAAGCCTCGCTCCCTTTGTGCTGCTGGCTGCATGGTGTTTTCTTCAGTTCAGCCCGAAGTGTGCTGGCTGCAGAAAGGAGGTTCCCGCTGGCTCCATGCGGAGAACAGGGGGGACCCGCCAGTCCCAAGAATTCGCTCTGGAAAGATTTTAGCTGTGTGCCAGTCCATGGCTGGGTTTAGCTGTGTGCCAGTCCATGGCTGGGTTTAGCTGCCTGGGCTCTGGGATGGTTCCTTCCCCAGCGACTCAGGCTCTGTGCCGTGGCATCAGGAAGAGGAGAAGGGGCCCAGGGCTTTGGCCTAACCTGGCCCGTCCCAGTGAGGCCTCAGCCCAGCCCGTCCCAGAGGCTCCGAGGCCGCCCCACCTCCCTCAGGTGAGCTGGAACAAGAGGATCTCCTGCTTTTCCGTGCGGTTTAAAGGTGTAAATTGTAAGAAGCGTTATTGGTCTAAAAATCTGTCTATCAACCCAGATTCAACCCACTACAGATATAGCTCCTCCTGGCACCCTGACTGCCAGCGCTGGGCTGGATGTTCAAAGGGAAAGCCCCTGCCACACATCATGCCACTCGTGACACATGAAGTGAGTTGTGCTGATCACACAGCAAGCGCAAATAGGAAAGGTAGTATGTGCTGAGGAGGCCCCACCATAAAATCAGCCACCAGAAAAAGAGCAGCATCACGTCCTCATCACTGACAGTTCTTGCTGTATCATAGGGGTAAATCAAAAATGTGAAGATGCTATATGAAGTACGACACAGTGAGTTGGAGAGGCTACTGCAAGACAAGGTGGATCAAGTCAGGTTGCAGAGCTGAAAGCCTTCCACCTGGCTTTAGATATCACCAAACAAGGGACATGGCCAGTGCTCTGCCTCTACACTGACTACTGAATGGTAGCAAATGCTCTGTGGGGGCATCTGGATGGATGGAAAAAGATCAGTTGGCAGCACAGAGGTAAACCCATCTAAGCTGATGAGGTTTGACAAGACATCACTCCCCAGGTAGAGAAGTTGGCTGTCAAAGTAGGTCGTGTAGATGCACATGCCCCTGTGAGCTGGGCTACTGAAAAACATCACAATAATGGACAGGTGGATTGGGCTACCAAGATTAAAGTACCTCAGGTGTATTTGGACTGGAAAAAAAAGGGTGAATTATTTCTGGCTCGGTGGGTCCATGATGCCTGAGGTCATTAGGGAAGAGATGCAATGTACCAATGGGTTCGTGATCAAGGGGTGGACTTAACCATGGACACTCTTTCCCAGATTATCCTTAACAGTGAAACATGCACTGCAATCAATCAGGCCGAGTAAAGTGTCTGTGGTATGAGGGACGACGGTCAAAATATAAATATGAGGCAGCCTGGCAGATTACACTTCTTTCCCACAAACCCAGCAAGGCAAGCGCTACATGCTGACCATGGGAGAAGCAACCACTGGATGGCTGGAGACATACCCTGTACCTCACCCCACTGCCTGAACACCATCTTGGGCCTTGAAAAGCAAGCCCTGTGTTGACATGAAACCCAGAAAGAGCTGAGTTAGATAATGGAATTAATTTCCAAAGTAGTCACATAAACCCTTGGGCCAGAGATTATGGTATTGAGTGGGTATATAATATTCCTTACCATGCACCAACCTCTGGGAAAGTTGAACAGTACAGAGGATTGTTAACAACTGTGCACAGTTTGGGAGAGCCTCAGTGGGAGCACTGAACTGGGGAGTAACATTCCTAAATCATGACAATATACCAGTGCTTACTGAATGGCAAAACATTTAAATGCTTATTTATACCTGCTCATAATCTGTGTTTTCCTCTTCCTGTGCAGGGCCTGCTGCCATGTCAAGTTCTTCACCAAATGGAATGCCAGGGCAATGCAGGTGACAGCAGGGCTTGCCAAATCACTTTGCATTTAATGGCTGCTGAGGACAACTCTTTTTAATCAATCCTGAAAACAAAATATGAAGATCCATTAAAAGAAGCAAGCAAAAACAAACAAAGACTGACTAATGTTTGCAGGTTTGAACTAAATTTAAAAAGGTTACTGTGGGTTTTAAGAACCCATTAATTGGAATGAAACTACAGTACTTTGCCATTTTTTCTATAAAATGGGTATTTTTATATTTTGATAAAATACAGTACAAAAAAGGGAAAGAAATGGCAAAAAAATTGTATTATTCTATATGATTGTACTCAATCTGCTTGAAGTGTTTCTTCATAATAGATTAAGCAGGTGTATTTTTGTGTTTTCTTGTAATTGTTTTCCCATTAAAGCAACAAATACTTCATTTGTAATGCTTATTTTGAACTCCTAGGAGAAGGCTTCAAGAGAATGTGAACTTACAAAAGCTTATAGAAAAAAGCCATGAAATATATATTAGGTTTTGCAGAAAACAGAGAGTTATGCAATATATTGTACAAATGTAAGCAAAGACTTCTGAAATAAAATGGCACAGTCTTTGAATAGCTGATATTATTTCTAACAGTTTAATTAACCAACCATAGTTTCTTCATGGAACTGACATTAAGCTGCAGAATCTGTTGATAAATGATTAATTCAAATCCATCGTCTCTTTCAGCAGAAAGCAGAAGTGCGGCCTGGCATTAATGCAGCACCAGTCAAAACAAAGCTGAATTTTGATTTCTGTTCATTATCGTACTTTGAAAATGTCAAAGCAAACTCCTGAAAATATTTGCTGACACTTTGTATCAACTGCTTCGAGCTCAGATTCATTGTAATTGAACCTAGAATAAATCTTCTAGTGTTCTCTGCCTACATTGTGTCTGACTGTAGTTCAACTGACCAAAATACTGTTACACCTGCAAAATGTTACTGATGAGACTGGTAGATTACAACGATATGCTTTGGAAGCAGTGACTGTGTTAAGAATTAACAGTGATCCGGGGCTAACAGGAATCTTTTTAATAATTTCAGTGAGGTTACTCAGAGGATATTTACATATGAACCAAAATGAGCAAGTAGACTGAAATAGTAGGCAGAAGGGAACTTTATACTAAGGTGGATAGCCAGGTAGTTGAACTAAAGACCACTGCAACCAGTGCTATCCTAAAGAAAAACAGAAAGCAAAACAAACATAAATCTGAATAGAATCACCATCGTGTATGTCATAACCACAAAGTTATTTTAACTGACAACTACCTTGCTCCAAACTCATTCAGTTTTCTCTCTCTTTTAAGCCTAAGGTTAAAAGAAATTATTTTAAATGACCTACATATGGTGCCACCCTAAATAGTATTCTGGAGAACATCAGTGTCCACAAGACAGTACAGTATGATTAAGCACTTGGATTTCTAGGGAAGGAAGAACAAAAAACACCGCTACTTACTGAATAGACAAGCTTATTAGCTGCACTTCTAAAGCAACAGGAATAATGAATGCAAGGCAAGCCAGACCCACCTGGAATACTTTGCATTCTTAGCTGACAGTGAAAAAAAATGTTTCATCTTGGAAAGAACTAACAGTGTTTGCAAGAATAGACTGTCTCTAGAGACATCTCTGCAGAACTGTGAGTCAGGAATTAAAATGTCTTCCTAAAAGGTAAGTCCTTGCACTTCTTCTGGAGTGAGCAGAACAAAACACAACCAGCCAAGTAGGAACTGGGGCAGTATCAACTTGCTTGGTTTTTTTCAAATCCTGACAGAACAAAACATCTGTGCTGTCAGACTGAAAGCTGCTTTTGAGTCAAGATTTACTCTTCTTCTCTCAGAAGCATGACTGTTTTCCAAACACTGAGAGAAGCAGAAATTAAGTGCACACACTGGAACAAAACCATAATTTTATTCAACAATACCCTGACAGAGTAGTACTGCCCCAAGTACAAATCTTGTGAAAAGACTTATTTCTAGGAAAGAAAGTGTTTGAGGCAATACTCACAGACCATGTTTCAATCAAACCTAAGTTTTAAAAAATATATCTTTTTTAATATGTGTATTTAAAAAGCTGGAGGAAGAAATGGAGACAGGAAAAAAACAAACATGTTCAGAGAGTAAATGGTACAGATTGCCATGACACAATCTAAACATTGCAACTGCAGATCATTTATTCAGAGCACACGAGCCAGAAGGCACACACGCCTTGGGAGAGGGACTCCCTTCTCCATTTTAAGAGGCTACAGCAAGAGGTTCTCAGTGCTTTGTGAGCTCAGACCCAGCCAGCAGCAGGCAGCTTTTGTCAGATTAAGCAAGCAGAAAGATCCAGTACAGCAGCTTCCTTGCAGCATCTTGCTCCTGAGCCCTCTTCTTCAACTCTTCTTTCTTCTGGTGATGGGAAGGTAAAGCACATCTTGTCCATGTGAGCCAATGCTGCACCTTCCTTGTCTACAGTGACAGCAGGCACATGTGGCTCCTCTCCAACGACATTTACACACAGAAGCCAGCTGAGAGGTGTACTGTGGAAGCATGAGCTGCACTGGCATCACAACAAAATAGCAATTCCTTACAGAAATTGTTCTAAAACAGTAGCTTGCAGTATCTGTCAAGCTTTTGTACCACAGAACAGATGGAGTCATAAACTCCTGTTTACTCTAAAATGAGTATTCCAAACCATGCAAGCAGGCAGAGGCAGCTCCCAGTTTGAGTATAAACAGCATCACTGAGTGGTGAAAGCAGTCACCACTGACATCAGTGGGGTTTGAACACCAGCCTTTGGGATTTTTAGTCCCTGAACATGAATTAGGTCTGGGCTGTCTGTTCTCACTTGCCAAGTGCCATTATAGGGCCTCTGCTGTAAGGAAGTGCATCTGCAAAGCAAAATGGTCCAGAAGAGCTGAACCTCAATGCCAGCAGAACCAAAGGCTGCTGAGCATCAAACAGATGCACCCAGTATGAAGGGCTTTCAGAACTCTACAGAACTCTGCCACATGGCTTCCAGTGACACAGCCCTTAAACAAAACATTCAGCTCAGTACCTGCCTGTGTACCAAAGGACAGCAACATCCTGGCTCATCACTTGTGTATTATACAGACTTGGGCAAAAACCAAATGCAACAGATGTAGAAAAAACTGAAGACTGATGGCAACTGAAATATACTTCTCATTTTTCTACTCCATCAAGTAGTTACAAAATTATCTAACTTGTGTACTTACATAATAGAACACAGTAATTAAAAAAGAAAAAGCCTTTTATTCAGAAGAGGTTCGTGTGTCTTTACAAGAAAGTAATGATTTCAACTTACAAAGTCCACATTACCATCAGCACCTTTCCTTAAGAGTTATCTTTTGTAAAATGTCAAGTGTGTAAGCAAAGCAAACAAACAATCCACACCAAAACACACTTCTACCCCACAATCTCTATTTAAATTTTGCATATCTATATAAAATATAGATGAGTATCATGTCTTCACACTTCAGGTCCTTCTCCTCCAGGAACCAGCTATAAAAGAGTAAGACATTTTTGCATTAGTGCCAGACAGTTGAGTTTTACAAACCCATATATGACAGCTCTTGCTTTACAACAAACACTGTAGGACATGGAGACTTCACGGTAGTCCAAAATTTTAGACTCTCCCAACAGAGGAAGTCAGCTATTGACAGAGATGCACAAACCAAAAAGGCAGTAGGGAGTAAGTCAGCATAGCATTTCCTTGTGAAGGAAGAAAAGAACTGAACAACAGAAAAAGAAATACAAAAGGAAAAACAAGAAGGGGAAAAAAGATTAACCACTCCTTTTACTGATATCTTCTTCATAATCAGCTGAGCACTTCAAAAGAGAAAGAGCTTCACTAGTTTTGGGACCAAAATAAGAAAAAGTCTTAAGCATAGACTCCCTGATACAGGAAGATACTTCCCCAAAAGAGACATGAGATCTAATGCAGAAACTTATCTATGTCTTGCTGAAAATTTACCAGGTTCTTCTTCAAGGGCTACACACCATCACCTTAACTGGATGGCAGGAATTTCACCCCATACAAGCAATCAAAACATATGCTGCCCTTTCAACATACAGAACAACCACCAAATTAAGACAGGATGGCACTTGCTCAGACACACAATGCAGAGGTGCAAGATAGGTAAACAACAAAATGGAGACAATTCCTCATTCATAGAGAGCCAACTTCAGCTGACATCTTCCCACTTGAGCCTTCCTCTTCCCACAAAATTAGGAATGCCTTTGTGTTGGAAGTCCAGGTTTTGTGGCCAGCTATGCAGACAAGCAAAAAAGCCACTGTAGGTCTGCTTTTGTGGCATCTAGGAAGTTGCACAATTCAACTCAAGGATGCATAATCACAACTTTTAATTACTGTTTCAGTACTTATCTGTACATGTCCACACATGATAAAATCCTAGTGCTTCTGATATGGTGTAATCCAACAGACCTCCAGACTTTTTGGCAGAATGCATAAAGGTGCAGCTCTCTGGGCACCGTGTGGTACTGTAATCACCAAATGACTCAATGAAGCACCCAAACTGCTACAGACACATTGTACTTGCAGGAATGCAGGAGTGCTTGGCCTGTGTAACAGGCAAACGCTCAGGGGTTAAAAGCCACTGAAGAGCCAGCCTGCAACTACTTAAATGGAGGCTGTGAGGTGTGGGTTGGCCTCTTCTCCCAGGCAACCAGTGATAGGACAAGAGGAAATGGCTTCAAGCTGTGCCAGGAAAGGTTCAGCCTGGACATCAGGAAGGATTTCTTCACGAAGAGCGTAGTCAGGCATTGGAATGGACTGCCCAGGGAAGTGGTAGAGACACTATCTCTGGAATTGTTCAAGAAATGACTGGATACAGCATTTGGTGGAGACACCATCCCTGGAATTGTTAAAAAAAAAAAAAAGACTGGATATGGCATTTAGTGCTATGGTTTAGGTGGCATTGGTGGTATTTCGTCAAAGGTTGGACTTGATGGTCTTGGAGATGTTTTTCAACCTTAGTGATTTTATGATTCTTACAAAGTCAGTGACTCCTTCACACATGTGAAGACCACAAAAACATTCACCAAAACAAATTATTAATTTTAATTATTCTTTTGTAAAATGCAACATATACTGAGTAAGGCAGTAAAGGTCAACTTTCCAGTATCATTCATATATACAAATGTCCCAGATGCTACTTGAGACTTCCTGATGTAATTGAACTGTCAGGGAAGTGCAGCTTAAAATAGTTGAATACAATCACTGATCAATTTACAGGTATAGAAAGTCAATATATGCCTTTGATGACTTACCATTGTTATGTTATTTCCATTTAGCAGAATCTGGTCCAGCTTTGTGATTCTTCTGCCCTCAGGTGTGATCTCGCTGAAGAAGCATTAGAAACAGCAAGTAAGAACACAGAACCGGGGACAATGGAACACTTTTGACCACAGGACCAACAGAAATCTCTGCATTAAGGTGACCATTGTTGGAACTAACAAATAAACCAGCCACATTGCAGCATGATCTTGATAAATGGACCACCTAGGTTCAGAAAGCTAACTGGCATCTAAAAAGGTCTCTTCTACTCAGTACATGGACATGTGTATTCACCCTCTAAAGCTTGGCAATTTCTTGAATATGACATATCAACATGGTATGACAAAGTAAAAATATTTATCCTTAAGTTTGCTACCTTGTTGAATCTTTGCCTAGGTCTTAAGGAAGTGTAAAAGCAAACCAACTACTGGAAAGTTCGCCACACAACCCATGCAAAATTATCACTACACATAGGATCCCCATACAAGCATAAATCATGCAATAGCTACTCTGTGACATGGCTATCCTTAACAGATCACTTTCTGAACAGTTTTAAGTCCAAGGTTAGACTAGTCAGCTGGCAAGTATTCCAAAAATATAAAAACACTTTGCTAGCAGATCTTACACGGTATTTTGCCTCAGTGAAGCAAATAGTAAATAGCAACAAGAGGCAGAAAAAATACGTACAATTCTGTAACATCTTCCAACACCATATCTGAAAATCCAGTCTCAAGGAAAATAACACCCAGATTTTTAAAACAAAAGCATTTAATGCTATTTTAATTTTATACCAAAATGTGATTTTACCTGAAAACTGAAAATATCAGAATAATACAAATGATCCATATAAAAAGGTTCTATTCAGTGAACTCAAAACTCTCAAGAGCTATAAATTAATTAGGCCAAAGCATGAAGCAGACAGCCTTAAAGTTGCATCAAAGGATACTGACGAAGTCATCAAATCCTAGAAGTGTCCCAACAATTTCTTTGTCGCTCTTCATCACAATGTGAATGCGTGAGCCTATGCACTTGTCCACAAGTTCTGCAGGTATATGAACAGAATACATTCTACAAAACAGGTCTCCCGTGCCTTTTACAGAAATAGAGACACACTCGTAGACACTCCCCCTCCATTCTTCCCCACAAACCACGCTCCCCCCGACATCGTTACACCCACCCCCACCGGCCTCCCTCAGACTCTCCCATAGCCCCACACCTCACCTCGGTCGCCCCCCTGACCCCAGCTCCTCAGACCCTATCCCCTACTCCACCGCCCTTTTCTGCCCGCCCCAGACCCCCGCTCTCCCCCGGGCCGCGCGCGGGCCCCGCCGCCTGACGCGAGGCGCTCCCGCCCTCACGCTTCCCGCCAGGCGCCGGCGCAGGGCCCGCAGCCGCCGCTGCTCGTCCCGAAAGGGATCCCGGGCCGGGCCCCGGCGGGGTGCCCTGCAGCCCCCATCGTTACCGAGCGGCAGGAGCTGAGACGGGTTGGACACCGCGCTGGCCGCCATGTCGGAACCGGGCCTGGCCAATCGCCACCGCCCACACACGGAAGGGCCGGGCTGGCGGCCCCGCAGAGCGATCCGCGCCCCGCCCCGCCGCGTCTCCCGCGCTCCGGGCGCGGCGCAGGCGTGTGCCGGCACCCGCTTTGTGTCGTGTTTCCAGGTAGATACAAGACGTGAGAGAAGCCCTTTGTTCCCCCCTTCCGTTTCGTCCCGCCGGCCTACCCGGGCAGAGCTGCCGGGGCTGCCGCCGGTAGCGATGTGCCCCCGCACTGTGTAGTGTGCGCTGTAATGGCTCCGCTGTTACAGAATCACGGAAGCAGGTTGGAAAAGATCTCTGAGGTCACCGAGGCCACCCTGTGAATCAAAACGGCACTGAGCGCCACATTCAATCTTTACACACTTCCAGGGACACTGACATTATCACCTCGGTGGGCAGCCTTTCTGTGAAGAAATTCCTTCTAATGTCCAACCTAAACCTCCCCTGGTGCAATTTGAGCCTGTGTCCTCTCCTGTCACTTGCTACCTGGGAGAAAAGGACCGCCTCCTGCCCGGCTACAGCCTGCTCGCTCAGCAACTCCTCATAGGACCTGAGCTCCAGACCTTTCATCAGCTCCGTTGCCCATCTCTGGACTCACTCCTCAATGTCCTTGCAGTGAGGGGTGTGTTGCCAGATGAAGAATTGTTTGCACCTGGTGGGTTTATACAATGCTTATTCTTCAAAAACCATTGACCTATGAAACTGCACAATGCTTACTCTGTAGGAAGAACTGGAAAGCAAGTTGTGCCAACTTTTACCAGTTCACTAGGCAATCAAGTAAGACTTTGGGGTCCCCAATCACCAGGGATTACCAAAGACACCCCCAGGACAGAAGAACACATGCACAGAGGGGAGGGAACATATGCTAATGGCTTCAGAGAAAAGAGTATCATATCTATGTTTCTTCTAGGAAAACCTATCAATTTGTATGTAAAATACAGTATATGAACTGGAGCTTTGTGCTCAGCATGAAGGAGATGTTGGAGGAGACACCCCCTCATGCAACCTGAATAAAGAATGCCTGCTTTTTAATTCTACATTTGTATTAAAGAGTTTTTATTCTTACTGATTTTTGGTAACAGGCCCATAGCTGGACACAGGACTCGAGGTGTGGCCTCACCAGTGTTGAGCACAGGGGGACAGTCCCTGCCTGGTCCTGCTTGCCACACTCTTTTATGTGCAGATTTTAATTTCCCACATTTTTCCATTGACTCACTGAAGGCGGGTGCATGAAAAGTTTTTGAAGCCTTTCAGTAACTTCATCCCACCAACATTCCCAGCTTGCTTCACCTGTTCCCAGTGGCCACCAGGGACAGAGACAGCCCTCTGGGCCTCCTGGGCATGGGGAGTGCTGCCTCAGGGCCAGTTAATACTGGGCAGAGCTGCACATGGGAGGCACTTTCTACCACCCAGCATCACAGTCCCCATCCATGCTAGGAGAAGGAGGTGCTTGCTGGAACTGTGGGCACTGGGGTCACTGGCACTCACCCCTTCTCCACCTGCTCTTGTCCTGCTGGGTGCAGGCACCAGCAGGCATCACAGGAGCTGTCCCAGTGGGAATGGGCCATGAAGGTCACTGTCCTCCTCCCAAGCAGCATTCTTGTAGAAGCAGAAGGTAGTACCAGAGTCGGGCTATGGAGCAAGACTGTCTCAACTCCATCTCAACTTCCAGATTCCAGAACAGCATGGCAACCTTCCTGCACAGCTTGTGAAACCTAAGAACTCTCAGACTTGTTTTTGTTTGTGCTTTCAGCCCACCAGGTGTCCAAAGTACTGGGCTAGCCCCACTCTCCTGGGGCTTTTGTTATGACTTCAGAACTACTTTTGGTCTAAGCTTATTGGGAATTTGGACTCTATCAGTATGCACCACAGGTATGACAAAGATGAAGGGTGGCTTGGTTTGAAAAGACAGATGTCTGTTAAGGAAGACAGGAGCTTCCCTTGATATGAAGGATGCAACCCCCTTCTCTCAGAATTATTCTGATTTTGAAATTAAGGGACTTTCAGGCAAAGATATAAAGAATAGGAATAACAGTTCTTTACTAAAATACAGATGTATAAACAGGCAAACAAACAACAATAACTACAGTGGTGACAGCAAACAGAAGCACAAACCCAGTGCAGCCTCTCTCGGCTGTCAGGCCCTTTCCCCTCTGGTGCAGTTCCAGTCCCAGCCGGCAGGGGCGCTGGCGGCTCCCGGTGAGCAGGGCAGGTGCGATGGTTCCCCTGCAGGGGGCGCTCCGGAGCGAGCTCGGGGAGCACGCAGTGATGGCCGCCTGGGATCGGGAAGGGATGGAAGAAAGGCTTCACAAACCTCCCTGGGCAGCTGATCCTGGGGTCTGTCCGGGCTCTCCTGTCCAGGCAGGCTGGAGCAGCAGTAGGAGCACAAATTCCAGGTGGCAGGCGAGATGTATTGAGCTCCGGAGCTCTGGTAGTAATCCCCGGAGGTCTCGGCAGGCAGGACGGGCAGTGAAGGCTGGAGGCAGCAGAATCTGCAGCTCAGCTCCCAACGAGGCAGGGAAGGGACAGGTTTTGGATCCCGGGGTTTCTCCAGCAGGGAGGAAAAACAGCAGGAAACCCGCAGTGCTGACGAGAGTGGTCTCCCATCTCCGCACCGAGTCCCGAGTCCCGGGCACACACCCAGGTGAGGACAGTAGCCCCAGATGGGCTCCTCCCCTCCATGGCCAGTTCTTTTGTTTCTCCCAAGTACCCAGCAATTTGTTGCCTCGGTAACATATATGGGAGAAAATTCCTCAAGAGAAAAAAAGAGAACTCACAAAACCCCAACAAGGGGTTTGTCATTATCACTTTTTGAATCTGAAAAAGCCCATCAGAGCTTTCCCTATCCAAACATCCAAAGGCAGCGAGAGTGCCAGGTGACAGTTTGTATTCACCAAGCAGGGATCTCCTTACTACAATGCAGTGTTTGGTCTGCCAGTAAATGGAAATGACATGCAGAGATGTAATTTCTGCAGTGACTTCATGTGTTCAAATTACATATTACAGCAAGACACCCCAAGACTGTCATTTCTGAGTATCTTCCAATGCGGAACCGGGTTGCTATCACACATGGGCACTGGTTTTCTTTATGCATTTGTAAAGAAGATATGTTACCAATGAGCACTCCCTGCTATAAAGCAGTCATCCTTCCCTGTATGGAGCTTTACCTGTATGACTGCCAGAAGTTCAATATTTCTATTTAACTTTTGTACTTGATCAGATTCTTTTATCATGCACGAGTATCAGGATTTATGGTGAGAAAGTTCAGTCCTACCGATATGAGCTGAAGGTAGGCAGCAACGTTTCTGTCTTGGCATTCATGGAGAGTATTGATTTACACTTGCAGACATGTGCCATTCGTCCTATATCTTTATTGCTGTGCATTCAGTGTACTTCAAGAAAGTGCATCAGTAAAATCACTGCTTTCAGTGAAGTGCTCAGAATCCTAGTTTACAGCAGTCCTGCTTCCACAAAAAGTCATGAGAAAATATTATGGAAAGGAAACAGATGTCCTGAGCCCAATCCTACAGAGTGATACAGATTCCCAGGATACCCTGTAGTGGGTTGAATCTGAATTGATAGACAGATTTTTGGACCAATAACGCTTCTCACAATTTACACCTTTAAACCGCACAGAAAGGCGGGAGATCCTCTTGTTCCAGCTCGCTTGCAGGAGGTGGGGGGGCCTTGGAGCCTCTGGGCCGGGCTGGGCCGAGGCCCTGGCCCCCTTCCCCTCTCCCTGATGCCGCAGCATGGAGCCTGGGTGGCTGGAGAGGGAACCATCCCAGAGCCCAGGCAGCTAAATCCAGCCATGGACTGCCAGACAGCTAAACCCAGCCATGGACTGGCACACAGCTAAAATCTTTCCAGAGTGAATTCTTGGGACTGGCGGGTCCCCCCTGTTCCCCACACGGAGCCGGCGGGAACCTCCTTTCTGCAGCCAGCACACTTCGGGCTGAACTGAAGAAAGCACCATGCAGCCAGCAGCACAAAGGGAACAAGGCTTTCTTTACCATAAAGCCTGAACAAGAACATTCTTCACCATAGAGGTTTTGGAGTCAGAGAGAAAGTGAGCCATGTGAGACGGAGCTGGAAATGGAGACGGAGAAAAGGGGCGGTGCCGTGTTCCTCGCGCAGAGCTTAAAAATCCTTCTGGCATGCGGTGGTAAGAAACTGTAATATCTCAAACTGTTTGTCTCTTTAATCCATTTGAAGTGCATGGGGCGATGGAAGACTCATGCGTGGCCCATGAAGATTGTGAAGAGTGCCTATGCCAGGATATAGAAGCAGTGAGAGGCTTTTAAGGATTTGTTGCAGAAAAAAAGCCTTTATGTTCAGGCCAAAATAACCCATCCTTCAAAAGATTGATAACCCCATGTGATGGCCCAGGTGTGGCAGTGTGAAAAAACTGATATTTTTTCATAGAAGAGATGCGTTACACCACAGCAGATTGTTTCTTTCTGGGCGGGTCTGATGTTGGGGGCAGTTTGAGGAACCACGCGGAGGAAGAAGAAACCCTTTTCTCCTTAAGCATAAGAAAGAGACTTTTCGAGCTGGAACACTGACTAGAATCCTATGTTGTGTTATCTTTTGTGCTAGTTAAAAAAAAAGAGTAAAGTGCTGAGAAGAAGGGTAGGGAGTATTTGTTTTAATTTCTTGTTATATCTTTTAACTTTTAATTCTATTAGTTATAAAAACTTTCTCCTTGTACTGCAACTGTTTAAGTTTGAACCTGTTTTGCCTCGCAGCTATCTAGTTTTCCTCAATATTTTCTTATTTTGTTTTCCTTATAAAATAACTGATATTTTGGGTGCTTGACGCTTAGTTGTGTCAAACCACAACATACCCACAAAGTGTTTTCCTCTGCTGTTGACTGCACTGGGTGCAGGACTCTTGGCTGCCAGGAGGGTCAACTTCCACCTCCTGGGGTTTTGGGGTATAAGTAAGGGGACATTTTTGGTTTTGAGTATTCTTGCAGGAAAGTATAGTAACCTGGAGGAAAGAAATGTTTTAGACATCCTGTCACGTGCTCTGTTGCAATGTACTGTAGACCCTGACAGTCTGTAACTGAAATTAAACTGCTATATTTATACTGACAAATGCCACATATTTTGCCTAAAAGCATTCTTTTCCAATGTTTTTTGAATATCTTAATTGCATTTTGAAATTCAAGCGATTTCTAAGGTGAGACTTGCAAGAGGGTGAAAATTCCATTTGCTGCACAATTTCACTTAATGAGGTGTAACTCACTAGGGATGTGGCCTATGTATTTGTGCAAGTCATGAAATACAGACTCGTTTTCTGCTCTGTGAACTTTTGGATTCTGGTGGCTTTTGTTTCAGAGAAGAGCAAGTGTGGTGTGGTAATAAGTGAGGCCTTTAATGTCTTAGGGCATCTCTGTGAGTGAAAGGGACATGCAGAATTGGTGGGCAGCTGACTACCTTAAGTCAGTAGCCCAGGACAGTCCCTGACACAGAAATGCAATCACTGTGGGTTTGTATCAGTGGATTTATGGCTGCTTTTAGGTGAGACAGAGTATTTCATAGGTGACAGCACCTCGTGGTTGTTACCACTCTCTATCCTTCACATTCCCTCCCTGTTACAGCCACCTGTTCTTCCATCTTTTGCCCACATCTTTCTTCTAAGTTCCCCCAGGACAATTTTCATTGAATTCCTCACTACATGTGTGCCAATATGCATCAAGAAGGGTCGATTCTGGTGCGTTTTTCAGCTGCTATTTGCAGATTCTGCTGTGAACTTGTACTGGGGACAGCACATACCAAAGGCTACCAGCATCCCAGGAGAGGGAGCACCTCTTTTCCATAGGGAGTAAGCGGGGCGCTCCTCAAGCCTCATAAACCCAGCACAGAGCCCAGAAATGTGCTCCTTTCTCTTTGTCCCATCCGTCCTCTCCCTTCTTTCTGTCCTTTCTTGCTTCCTAACTCCTCCTCCTTCTTTCCCCTCTCTTCTGCCTCTTTTACCCACTCTTTCTGTCCCTGTTGAATTACTTTTTTTACACCTAATGGTATGTTCTCCAAACAAGAGCAAAAGACAGTGCTGCGACAAAAAAGCTCAAGTCATATTAATGTTAACTTTCCCAACGCTTTTTTCCTCATGTTTGATTTCTTCCAGGAAGAAAATGCTTCTCTTTGGTTCTTCATATACTTTCTTTTTGGTAATTTATATTCATTTACAGTAAGGTCTGAACAAATCTGCTGTCCTTGGTGCTAGGAAAACCCCTGTACATAAATTTAGGAAAGAATGTCCAAGATATGCATGGAAACCATCCCTAACAAAATGGTTCTTGCTTAAGACAGGAATACCCCATCAAGCAGAGGCCTCTCAAAGATGCAGCTGGTAAAGTATCATATGCTGTCACAGACTGTCTGCAGGAGGTCACTGCATCCTTCTCAGGGAAACACATCAAAAAATACATTCAGCTATGGAATGTGCACCTGAACAATGCAGGCTATGGAAGGGATGGCATCCTGCTGTATTGCCTCTTGTGTGCTGTATTCTGAGCTGGACAGTATCTCAGAGTGAGACTCAGATCACAAAAAGGAGAAAGTTCTGTTCAATGGTCTCTACTGATACCCAAACACACAATGATCAGCAGTGAAATTTAGGAACGTGGTGTTCCTCTCAGGATTAGTTTCTGCACTCTGGTAAAACCACAGTTCAGATGACTCATTTGAGGACCTTCCATCCTGAAAACAGGCAACAAAACTACAGCATAACTCATGTCACTCCCTTTCCTATTAGTTCACCAGCAAAACAGCCTGTAATAAGAAACATAAAACATGGACACACAAGGCCATCCACTTGCTTAAAAGTGTGTTGCACACAATAGATGCTGGCAAGGCCACTTGCGTGTATGTTGGTTCTCATCAGCAGGCGGGGGAGAAGCTATGAGGGAGTCAAATCGATCTGCTTAGAAGTATTGCAAAGTAAAACCACTTTATGTTTATTAACATCTTGCCCTGTGAAGTGCAACATGGATTTTTTAATACAAATAATGAACCTTCTGAGAGCCGCTACTGTCAAGAGTTTTTACTAAGCTAAGCTGAGTCACCACTTCCCCTCATGTCTCACAACACTTAACTCGATCTAAATTGGTTGCACCCTCAGTATGCAAAGAGCATAACCCTGCTTTTCTGGAGCTTCATTCTGCAAGGGGAAAAATGTGAAAGACTTTGCATCCATCTCATTTAGGGCCTGTGTTAAACTCTTGGTTTCCTCTCACCCCTGAAGGGGGTGGTTGTGGTATTGCTGCTGTACTTGTGCCCTGTGGTAGCCTGGCAGTCTGGGAATTGTTTAAATTTGTGGGGTCCAGAGCACATCTCTACCTCTTCCTTGATAAAAGCCTTCATCATCATGATGCATGTCACTTGATCCACTGACTCATTTATTCACTTTGTCTTTTGGGTTTTTTTGGTAGGATTATCACCTTTCAGCAGAAAAGCACTTCTGACCACAACTTAAGTTACTTTAAATCCTGGGTGCTGTACACCTGAAAAAGCCCCAGACAACTACCTGACCATAACACCAATACATCACTGATGGAGAACTTACCCACACTTCTAGACAAAAGCTTTTCTTAATCCAACTCCCATATAAATAGTCTTGAAATGTTTTGCATATACAGCAACTGACTTAGCAAGAGGAGTCATTTTGGAAGGTGTCCACATAAAACAATGATGTCTACCATACCTGTTCTTTAAACCTAAGCAATGCAATATAAAGTACCTCAAATCAAAAAATTAGTTACTGCTTATTTGAAGTTTGTAACTCATAATTGGACAACACTAATTGAAGACACCTTTCCAGCTCCCCCCATAACTTTGTACCTAAAGAACTAATGTGAAAGGATGCAGTAGATCCCAAATAATTCCTAGCATCTGCAGTTAAATACTTTGAATTCTGCTCCAACACAGAGATTTATGATTATAACTGCCTGCATTAGTGATGTGCTGAGGAAAGAGCCAGTAACCACACTGCCTTGCTAAGCATGGCTGATTACAAACTGCAGTGAAGCTGCACACTTTGTGATGTACAGCAACAGAAGTAATGATCAAGTGTCAGAGGGTAGATTAACTGTAGTATGTTAGAACACAAGTTGACTACTCAAATTATGATGCAAAGTTTTTTTAAAGAATAATGTTCCCCAATACCATATGCAAACAAAACAATCAGACCACATTCATATATTAATTTTTTATTTTCCCATACAATATTCACAGGGTCTGCTTTTTGTCTTAGTCAAACTAAATTCTTCTTCCCATGCCCTCAAACTAAAGAACCGACATTTCATGACACAAAAAGAAGTCTTGTAAACATAAAACATCCAACGCATAGCTGAAACCTAGAGCATTTAGCTATTAAAAACACAGTTATATCCCCTTTAACGCAGGGTGTTTTCTTGTGTATCACACCATTAACCAAACTGTTCATATACTAAAAAGGTGCAGCTTTACCCAAAGGTCACAATGCACTTCTTCACCCACTGCGTGTTATTATATCCTACTCAGTTATTTTAAAAACTATATACAGCTACGTTTAAACGTGTATTTGTGCCATGTTTTTAACAACACAAAAATAAAGGCATTTTTAAGCTGTTGCTGCATATTATGCAGCAGGATGCCAGAGCATTGGTTCAGACACTTCACTTCAATGGAAAAGTCAAGTCTGCTAAACCTCTGCAGTGGGACTAATATTGAACAGTCCACTTCCCACATTCAAACATGAAAGAATAAAGAGACATGTATGCAATAGCTGATCATCATCAGTTTTATAGCACTATTTACCAATTTTGCCAGCACACAGAACAACTCAGTGGAAAAAAACCCCAACACAATTCAAGCCTTAAAACAAATGCCTTTGTTGTGATTAAAGCTACATAACTAATATTCAAACTGCAGAAATAGTGAACACTAGCAAAACTAAATCATGTTTTGACACTTCAACCCAAAGTGTACCCTTGCTTCATTATTGTGTGCAATGCAGCACAAAAAGTACTAGACGTCAGTTGCTGAAACACAAGAAGAAAGCATAGAGGTACAATCAAGAATGTTGTGTGCACGCACAGATTTGTATCACAAGACAAAAGCAGACTCTTTTGTTTTCTTGTATTAGTGGGTCTAACTATTTCTGGGGAACCTGCATCCCAAAATGAGACTGCAGTATTCAAAATCCAGTACAGGACAGCAAAACTTTACCTCCTAAATTTTACTTAAAAGATTTTTAATACCTCCATGACTTTCTCAATAATCTTTGAGCTGTCTGATGTTTTCCTTCAGTTTCTAAAAGAACAGTCATTCAGTCCACAACAGAGTAGGGACACTTTTATTTTTTTCAGCCATGACATGATTTTAAAATCAAGTCATCTTAGATCAATTCTTCAGACTGTTTAAGTGTCACCTGAACATGTAATTTCAAAATTTTAATAGAAATAATGTAAGCAATTAATAAGGGTGTGATGCTCTTTCTCTGCTTGCCAAGAACTTGCATAAAAAGCATCTTCTGATTTAGCTAGTAATACATGACAAATTTTTCACTTTAATTTTGTGTGCATTTAAGAATTGGTCAGTCTACTTTTTCTTTCAGAGCCATTTGAAGGAGTTTAGCCTAACTACAACCAGCTCAATTCAAGCTATGGGCATGTACATATATATACTACTTTCCACAACCAAATAAAACAGAACTTTACAGTACGTAAGCTACTGAAGACATGAGCAGTGAAAACAATGCAACTCTAATAACTCTACCAAAAATATAACCTGAAATATTTTAAACATTTCCTGACCACTAACAAAATAGAGTGGCAATTAGATGCACAAGGCCATCATGTCTCAGTGCACCACACAGAGGAATATTTACAGCACTTGTGCAATAGTATCAATATCAAATTGCCCTCTTTGTAGGAAAACAATTTCGTAAAAAGCTTTGTACGTGCCTAACACATAATATAACCTCATCCAGTGCTGGTGCTGTGCTGCTTAACAAACCAAGCTACTTCTGGTCTTAAATCCAAAAGGCAGCAGCAGCATATATGAGTACTGACTGCACAGTTTCAATGACAAAGTTACAAGACTCTCTATTCTACTGCATGTTTTTTACATTAACTTGGAAGTTTGGATTTTTTTGTATGCAGAAGTGGATTTCCTGAGTAGTCTCAGCTTACGATTTCTTCAGTAAAACAAACATAGCAAAAGAGAAAATGTATTTATTTTCATACAGAAGAATGTATGTTTAAGCAATCATAATGAAGTATAAAATTTAGCAAATTCTGAAGATGAAGACTTTCCAGGCTGATGAAGAAAGTGAACCACAATGTAGTGCCAAGCTTTCAACAATTTTACAAATAAGCAAGGGGAATGACTGCATTTTTTAAAACAGCAAAATCAAATCAGTGCACTACGGTTAATCACATTTTCGTTTTTATAATCCAAGATATTCAGCCTGAAAATTAAAATCAAATGAGATTTCCATATATATCATCTCTAGTATGAGACACTAAACTGTTGGGTTATTTTAGAGTGTTACACTGCAGGTGACTAATTGTACTGGTTAAAATCATACTTGGATTGCATTAGTATCAGTAGAAATAAAGAGAGACTAGACACTGACAGATATTTTAATATAGGAATTGAAACACTTAAGTTCCTAAGGATCCTTAAAAATATTTCAAATTATGTGTCCTTTTCATAATGTTTTGGGTGTGTTTTGTGATTTTTAAGAGATGAGGAGTATACACATTTGAATGTTGCATATATTCAGACCTCTGTACCTACAGTTAGTTGGAGAACTGCTAATCTTAGTGAGTAACACACCTGAAGCACTACCGCCACTGGTTATGATCCAACCCGCGTTGTCGTGGTTCTTTTATCCGAGAAGAAGCTTTTAAGGAGAAACACCTGCCCAATACTAACAACAAGAAGAATGATTGCTTCCCCTATTGACCAGTAGGCCACCCTTGTGTTTAAATCCTCTGCTCTGCTGCGGCCCTGTGCTTCCCTCAAGCGGAAGTGAGTCTGATAATCAATGACAGACTTCAAAGCTTCATGAATTGAAACACACGCAGACTCCATCTGCAGAAACAAACAAATACACAACATGGAATTAAGAACCTTTCTAGTGGTTTTGTGCTTTGGTATTTAAAATGAGGAGTCATGCGACATTGCAAGCTAAGAGTTAACTCAGACAAATGTCAGACTGAAATAGTGTCAATACAGTAAAATTTAACTTATACCAATCAAACTTTACACACAAAAACGAGAGCTGTTAAATACAGAAACAGATAAAACCACGGATCTAATAAAAAGTAATGAGCTCTGAGAACTAATGAAAAAATTCTAAATTCATACTTGGATTCAGAATTAACATTGAAAACATTTCTGAAACGTCAGTGATTCTCCAGCTGTTAATTCCACAGGAAAACAAGCAGTTGCTTGTAATACTAAGATGCATACAGCATATATTAAATGCTTCTGTTTCACAAATATGACATTCTTCATTGCTTCATTCTCACTCAAGCTGTACAATGTCTGTTCTGTTGTCAAGAGACCATTCTCTTAGTCATGTACAAAAAGTAGTTAGAGAAGGGACAATTGTTATCCTTCAGTGCTCCTGAACACTCAATACCATACTCATATAAAAATACTTAGAAACTTGCCCAATTTCAATGTAACTTTTCATTTTAAAAAAACATTATTGGCTTTCCAAACCCTAGATAATTTTTTATATAAACTTCTTGCACTCCTCACTGTGTTTGATTAGTCAATATATCTTCAATACACTTACTTTCTACTAACAATTTTAGGTTTCTCTTTAATGGCTTAACATGAGTATTTCCTGAAGATTGAACAGCACAAATTATCATAAAAGGAAACATCTGACACCCTTATAGGGTTGCTATCAGTCACTTATATTTGTGTCTAACCATATTTTCAAGTTGAGGACTTTCAAGATACATGTCTGAACAAGTCTAAGATAATCTTCTTAACAAAATTCAGAGTTTTCTCAAACTAAGTTTTGCTATTTGTAAATTGTAGAAACAACCTGATCTGCATAAGAGATTTAAACAAGGTCACACTGCTATTAGGGATTTACCTTTAACTATTCCCATGAAAGGCTGCCCAAATTTGGTCATGCCACAAGCCTGACCAGAACTGCAAAAGGAACAGCCTTACCAAAGAAGCAAGGAAAAGAAATTAAGAAATACAGTATCAAGAATCTGAACACAAAATAAAGCAGTGCAGGAATTCATTAAATGTTCCAAAGAAAGTTGTAATGTACTTAGGTTTAGACTTTAATGTATTTAGAGGTGGTACAAAACTGTCAAATCCTGAAAATACAGTAACAGCTATGCTCCAACACTTTGTAGACTTATAAAGACCAAATATCTAGAAGCCAGATGAATACAGCTGACATTATTCACTTATTTTGCTAGAATTTCCTTCTCTATTTTAAAAATAGTAGTTAAATGAGTTGTCCTCCTCCTCCTAAAAGACTTTCCTGTTTTAAATATAGAAACAATCCCAAGAGTTTCTCCAGGGCCTGGAAATTTTTTTAAACCAACCCTATTCCACCAATATTTAGTTTGTGAATTCCACACATCAAGAGGCACACTGCTGTAGCATTAAAAGGAAGACTCCTTAGAAACTTCAGAAAAACCCCACCTACCAAACAGAAGACAATCAAAAAAAACCCCAGAAACCACCCGAACAACAAAACCCCAAATAATGTGGCTTTGTTTCTGTCCTGGTTTCCTCTTAAACATTTGAGGATTGCTTCTCAGCTCTGTTTTGTGTTCTACAAATCTTATCATTACAAGGAAAGCCTATTTGTAGTAATTTAGAGTGCTTTAAAAGCTTCAATTCATTTATTTTTAAAAGTGACAAAGGTAACTAATGCAGCTGAACTTGAAGAAAAAATTGCCTTTACCTAACAACTTTTGTCAAACACAACAGGGTTTTTACCTGGGTAAGTGCAGTTACTCTGTTCTCACTAGGAAACAGTGGTGGATCTTCTCCAACTTGGAAATCAAAGTACACAGTTTTGTGTGTGAAAGTGGAGAACTCATTGCTGAAGCAGAACTTGTATGTCCCATTTCTGGATGCAGTAAATGTGAAACTATCATATTGTTTCTTCATCTCTTTGTACAGTACAACCCCATCGGGATCTTCCAGCCGACAGTCAACATCATAATGACCTCCAGTGATCACCTGTAAACAAAATCCAAGAAATTGCCTTTTTAAAAAAATGGATATTGATATATTTCTTTTAAGTACGATCTGTCAGGTGGAACCGCAAAGCTTTTTGCTTTGACAAGTGTTTTAAAATATAATGCATTCATTTGAATGAGAATCTTTCAAAGCAAGGCTGCTTTGAAATTATATTCCCATGGACAACACACAGAAGATCATTTAAAATGCTTTAGGTTCAGCATATGCAATGCCAACTATATTTTCAAAGCCTTTAGGAGAGCAATTGCAGTTACTTTGATATTCATAACTGTACAACAGCAAAGGCTACAGTAGATGAAATTCAGTGGGACAGCAAAGACACGACTTTAATGAGTCTGACATTTGCTGTATACACAAGTCCTTCGTGATTCATCCACCTGAGACCTGAACATGCACCAAGACACTTCCTTCCTCTGTGGCCAGAAAAGAGTAACTGCCCTACTGTATCAGCTGGGTTAGGCTGCAGGAATGCTGTCTGACCTGTAGAACAGGAATTTCAATCTGTCCAGTTTTCCTATCTTCTTCTAAAAACAGATCAATGCTCTGGGAGACCTGTCACCTCTGTCTTGCACAGTTAGATACAGGAGTTCTTCCAAAAACCAGCACATCCAGATAATGCCTGCAGCTGACTCAAAACTTCACTATTGTCCCAAGGGGTTTTTGATTACTGTTTGGTCTCCAGTGTATTACAACCTGGATTCTACAAAAAGACTGATCAGGAGTTTAGGTGTTCACAAGGTGGTATTTTGATGACTCTTACCTAGCAGTCTTACACTTTATCCTTGCTGCAAATTTTTTACTTTTTAGATAAAGCATGCTGAAGGAGGAAGAGACTTACTTCATATGCATGCAGAACTCACTACAGTATTTTAGTATGTGTATATGCACTTCAGTCCAAATGGCACTGTTTAAATGATCATCAGTCTACTGAAGTACCAGATTATTAAAATTATGACATTAGTGGTACAACTAAAATAACAGCAGAACGGAACAGCAGCTCCTCCAGAAAAGTGAAGTTTTACAAGTACCCAATCAGCTAGCAATAACACAGCTCTTAATTTTTGAAATACAATCTACAATTTGATAACGGTGTGCTTTTTACCAATTACATGGAAATCACTTGCATCCAGTAGCACAGGAACCCTGAAAATGTCAATTTACATAGAGGTGGTAAAGACTGGCCAGGGCTTTAAAGCTCCCCTAGGATTCCTTCCACAAAACTTGCTTGTGACTCCTGTCAGCCTTTGAGACATACTGCCAAAGGATATTTACACAGCACTTCAGCATGCCAGTGGCTGGTCAAATCCAGACTTTTTTTTTAGCGGGGCTAACCCTGTTCTGGTCACCAATAAAAGTGGCAACAGCAGGCTTATCTGTCCAGTGATACCAGCTTCAAAACTGCAGAGGAAAGTACTTTACAGAAAAAAACCTTATGGAAGAAATAGTCAAGGGCAAGAAATATTTGGGTAGGAAAAAAGATACCCAGGACCTAGAACTCACAGGACATAATAATATAGTAATATCTGGCAGCAACATTCCCCAAATACACTTTGATGGGACAGAAGCTGAGAAACTAGAAAGCACGGGTCTTCAGCAAGAAAAGTCAGCCCATAAAAATCACACATTGCTTTCAAAAGCCCACAAAGGTATCTGTGATTTCCATCATAGGGGATGACTTTTGTCTCATGCTGCTGCTGTACTGCCAGTGACTTTATCTACTGAAGTGACAGACTGAAAGGTTCCAACCCTGCTGATACAATCAGAGGCACCAAAACAGCGATGCTGTACTGCATCCTTGTCCTATCACCCTTTCACTGTTCAGTATGTAACCCAAATCTGAATTGTACTCTGGAACATGAAGCATTAGCTCTTAAGATGTACTATGCTCATCCTGGCGATGCTTCACAAACCACAAGGAAATTACGTCTGCGGCACCTTGTTGGTCAGGTGTGCTTTAGGTATTCTCCGCGCTGTTCAGGTGGGGCACTACATGGCAGCGACCAGGGCACAGACACTGCCAGTCTGCAGGGCCAGCTCTGCGTCCCGCTCAGCCCTGCACTACACGGAAGCCTCCCAGCCGCTCCCGCAGTGTTTTCCTTAGTGGAGCTGGAAACCCCTCATTGGATCCAGCCGCTGCTCCGCTGCTGGGCGCTGCTCCCAAATACTCCCTAAAGAAAGGGAGGTGAGTGAGAGCTCCCCGGCAGCGGCCTGGGCTCGGGGCTCGGGGCCGCGGCCCAGCCCGGCCAGCGCGGCGCCACGCCCGGGGCGGCTCCCCCCGCCCGGGTACCTGGAACTCAAGGGTGCACTTGGTGCCCTGGGCGATCTCCTCGTAGAAGCACTGCTTGGCATTGTCGGGCAGCTCGAACGTGATCTCGGAGGCCTGCGCCGCGCAGGCCGCCAGCGCCCACACCAGCAGCAAGGGCGGCAGCGGCCCGCAGGAGCTGGGCGGCGGCATCACCCGGCGCGGGGAGAGGCGAGGAGGGCGCGGAGCGGTTCGGGACGGCCGGGGCTGCGGGGCTGAGGGCGCTGCGGGCGGGACGCGGCGTGGCCGAAGGGACGAGCAGCGGCACCCGGAAGCGCCTGCGCGGCGGCAGCGCCTTCCCAGAGCGGTTCCGGGACGTGTGTCCGGCGGGGAAGAGGCGGGGAGGGGGCGGGCTCCGGTAGACACGGCCTCGCCTTTCCCCTCATTGTGCTGGGGCTGGAGGCTGGGTGTTCTGGGAGCGCTGTGGCTCGCTGTTATGTGTCGGGAGGGTCCGCCTAAGCGCTAGGCCCTGAAGCTGGAAATGGCGGGCTGCTGTGGCCCAGCGCACGCAAACAGCGACCTCCGAGAAGCAGGACACACAGGGAGGAATCTGGAAGGTTCTGCTTCGCAGGTCCTTACGTGTTCATTGCAGAGAATGAATAAGATGAATGATTAAACATATATAAAACATCAAAATGCTCACGCTGACTGCAGGAGTGTCGGCCTTCAAGTTCTATAACAGTAAATGCAGTTATGGGAGTCATGGAGGGTTAAGGGTTGGAAGGGACCTTAAGGATCAGCGAGTCCCAGCCCACCTGCCATGGACAAGGACACTTCCCACTAGACCAGGTTGCTCAGGGCCGCATCCAGCCTGCCCTTGAACACTGCCAGGTTTGGGGTATCCTCAACTTCACTGGCCAATCTGTTTCAGTGTTTCACCACCCTCGCAGTAAAGAATTTTTTCCTCATGTCTAATCTAGGTTTCCCGTCTTTCAGTTTGTACCCATTACTCCTTGTCCTGTCACTACAGTTCCTGATAAAGAGTCCGTCTCCAGCTTCCCTGCAGGCTCCTGCAGATACTGCGAGGTTGCCATGAGGTCTCCACGCAACCTTCCCTTCTGCAGACTCAGTTACACAGCCCCAACTCTCAGCCTTTCTCAGTTATTTTTACAAATTCAAAAAAAGAAATCAGAGATGTCCTTCATTCTTATTATATTAAGTTCTGTGGCAAATCAGGCAGAGTAGGAAAAGGAAAACTCAGCTCAAACCTCCCAGGCAGGAGCATGAGCTTGTAATGCAGTGGGTCTAGTCACTCATTTTGCTCGTCCAGGAGGGCTGAATTACCTAGTGCTAAAAGAGGCACCACACTGGGGTGCTGCTGCCTAATCCTCTAGCCTTGAAGAGAGAAGTCATGTGCTACCTTGTGAAACGTGTTATTTTCATCCTCAGCACTGTGTAAGAAACCTGGGCATCAGTTTGAGGGCTGTGGATTTTACAGGACAAAGGTAGTCAAAATTCGTATGTTGGAGACTGATAGATTTTCAGCTGTGGATTAAAGTGAGATGGCAGATGCTTTACCAAGTACCCATCCGACCAGACATTATCCATCTACAATTAATCCTCAGATATTTGCTGTTTTTATTTAAACACACCGTTTTATTTTAGATGGCATTTAAGTGTTGGCTGATAGCTGAACCAGCTCAAAAATATATATCTGGGCCATAGGATGCAGCTCCAACCATTTTACTTAAATCAGTGACTACAGGCTTGTAAGAACTGTATAACCTAATCACCTTCTCTTCATGTGGCAAGAAATGCATTTCAGGAGAACTTGCTCTGATTTTCCACAACTGTTGTGATCATGTACAGCTTAGTTTCCTAGTTAATTCTTTCCAGCTGTTTTCTTAAATTTTCAATAAATGGGCAAAATGAAGTTTACCTAAGAAATGACAATTGGAAACCTATCACCAAATAAACAAGAAAATAGAAGGCTAAAGATATAGGCAAGAAAGAAGTCTGGTGACACCTGCAGAATAAGCAAAACCCAGAAGATATCCAATCCCCAAAATAAATCAGTTAGAACAGGTGAGATTACATCCTTTTCTTTTTGGACTGGTGTCAGTATAAAATATCAAGTGAGTGAAGAAGGCAAACTGCTTGCAGGAAGCTCTCAAGCCTGGTCCACTTAACCCTAGTGATTAAGGACCACCAACAAGCAGAGATGTCAACACTAGCTGCATAGTGTCAACTCCACTATATTGTGTGCTTGTAGCTCATCTGGTGTGGATATGTTAAGGATTAATTGTTTTTTATATGTAGCAATCATGATAGTAACTGAGAACTAGCTACTAGCAATATGAACTGCTTATGAATTTCAGTAATTCTTCTGCAGCTTGAAACTGAAATTTAAATAAATATATTAAATTCAATAAATCTATTTTAGAGGGAGTCATAGGGAGAGTTTTCCTACTGGACAATCGTTTAAGCAGGGGGAGACTTCGTTTGAGGTGCTCTCAGCACAGTTCTTGCTTGAGAAAAATCTTTATGATTTTATGATTTTTTTCTCTATTATGACAGAATATTTGCGAACAGAAGTCAGTATTACAAATTTCCCAAACAGGAACGCATAGATACATGAATTTATTAATGTTCCTTTTTTCCTTATGTACAAAGTCAAAGACTAGAAAACAAACAAGGTTTCATTTTATTTTTACATTGGTTTTACTTGTAAGTGGATGTTGTCACTTTCTGTCTGTGGAAAATTAAAATTGTCAAATGTTACGTGTTGTTCAGACAGTTAAAACATGCTCTTCTGAAGACTGCTAGTGAACCATAGTTGTACGAGCGGTTCTCATTCCTTCAAAAACACGTGGAAGCCACTGCAGAAAGACCAAAGAAATCTGCAAAATACAGGATATTCAGATGTTTGTGTTTCTTCTCTGCTTCATAGCTGAATCAAGTTTCTAATCTTTTCTCCTGAGGTAGTTAGAGACCTTTTACCCACATTAGAGGTTGTAGATATGGATGCAATTGCAAACCTATAAAATAAGGTCTTATGACTGAAATAATATTTTCTGTTTTTTAAGTAATAAAACAGAAAAAGACATGTTCTTCACCTTTGCTTTAATATCTTTCCATAAATCTGATTGTGTGTAGCAGTTTTAAAAAAACCCCACTTTATCATTTTAATTTAGTTCTCATCTAAAGTGCATTCAACAGTACGCTTTATCTTGCTACTCAGACTACATAAAATGATAGTTTCCCCATTTTAAGTACCTCACTTTTAAAAGCCTTTGCTGTGGTCTTGCTTGGTCAGATTTTATATAAGTAATAGACCTTGATATCAAGATATTAATTCCTCTTCCCAGTATAGTGCTTAATTTTGGGTAGGCTAAAATACAAATTATTCTTTCTTTTTACTGTCCTTCATACTTTAAAAAGCAGCCTTGAATAATGCTGGCACCTGCAAAAAACGCTTGAAGGGCAGTCAAGTATACTAACACATTTTCATCACACTGTTTCAGTGTGATTTGTGCAAAGTCATGCTGTGGAGGAAAAAATCACCAGACCTTAAAGCTGCTTGAATTTATCCTTTTTTTTCAAGGTTCAGTGCATTTTCTAACCTCTGTTCTCCTGTTTTTAAAACTGCAGTGAACAAGAAATGAGCTTGTTTGAGTCTAAAAAGTCAGTGCACTACTGTCTATGCTTGTGTTAGTTGATTACACAAAAGCCCAAACACCTTCAAACAGAATACACCAAGAAAATAACACATTCAAGTAAATGTTTTAGATGAAAACCAAATTAGATGCACCCAAAATTAAGCATTTACCGTATTTACACAAGTACAGCTTCACAGAGGAACAGGCTGCTCAGTGCAAGGAGCTGGAAGAAGGGAGATTGTTGGGAAAGTTGTGACCCCTGTTGCCATCTGAAATACCCCACATGCACTCTTGCAGAGTCCTGCGTCCTACTGGCAAGAAGAGTTTGTTAACCTGTATTCGTATGAACACAGGCCTGGGATTTTCAAAAATATATTTGTATGTAAGAAGGTCGAATGGATTAGAATTTGTTTCAAAATGTCCGTTCCATGGTGGGGTTTTGTTTGTTTGTTTGTTTTCTTGCTTGCTTTCTTTTCAGACAAGGTAGGGGACTCAACATAATTGCAAATTTTGGAGAAAGATTTACTTACCAGCCCGAGGCAAGACCTGCAGAGACAGGGACTGCTGCTCTTTCTGTAACACACAAGAGGGAGCCCTTGGTCACCACAACCCTCATAGAACCATAGACTCATGGAATGGTTTGGGCTGGAAAGCACGTTTGAAGGTCGTCTAGTCCATGCCCCTGCAATGAACAGACACATCCTCAATTAAATCAGTTGCTCAGAGCCCCATCCGACCTGACCTTGAGTTTTTCCAGGGTGGGGCACTTCCCACTTCACTGGGCAAGCAAGTGTTCGACCACCCTCATTGTAAAAATCTTCTTTCTTAAATATAGTCTAAACCTACCCTTTTTCAGTTTAAAATCACTGCTCCTCTAGTTCCCTCTTCTCAGTTTTTGTTCAAAGTATTTTCTGTACCTAAGGTATTCTTCCTTTCAAATTAACTCTTTGCCTTTTCTTTTTAATTCAGTGATAAATGGATATCAAAAAGTTTTTTAAAAAATTAAAGTAAAATAGTGGCAATCTTGGCCATATATAGAGTAGGCATAGCTCAACAGAACGTAACACTGAAGGCTTACACCTCGGTCAGGCTCACACCTCGGTCAGGCTCACAGTGCAGCAGTGAAAGCCACTGGTTTAGGTACCAGGACTCCATGCATATAACCTACAGAGATTTCCAGCAGTGAGGCTTATGAGCATCCATCTTCTGAGCAGGGAGGAAGCTGCAAAAGCTGCTTCATGGGAAATGAAGAAATGTTACTCCTTGGGAAATGTCTGACATTTCTCTGTTCTGGCGTCTGTGGCAGATTTGACCTGCTCTCGGCAATCTCTGGCTGACGTTAACAGTTCCCAGTCCTCTCCAGAGACAGGTGCCTTCTTCAGCCCTGTTGCACAGCATATAGTGCTGGGGTGCAACAGTAGGACCATCCCTGATTATTTTAGTTTCATTAGGACTTGGAGTGCTCAGGATGTATGAAAGATCAATGTTAGTCCAAACCTGGAGTTCAGTGGACAGTGTGAACAGGAGGGATCTGGGGAAGGGCTGAAAAATCCAGAAAGAGAGAAACAATAAAAGGCTGGCTAAATTAGATAGGAAGCCCAAAGGATGCCCTGACTAGATATTAAATGAAACATTTTAAGATTCCAAAGCACTCCTTCCAGTATCTCACCTTCTATTTTGTTTTTTTTTCTCCCAGTAATGGCTGAATTTTGATAATCCTATTAGACTTAACCTATTGAAAGAAAGACTTGTGTTTTCATATGTGCACTTTTATTCACTCTGATTTAGGGTACTTATAACACGTTATAAAACACCTATGCTGATTTTGTCTGGGATGGAGTTAATTTTCTTCACAGTAGCTAGTACTGTGCTGGGTTTTGGACTTATCCTGAAAACTGTGTTGATAACTCAGGGTATTTTCCTTGCTGAGCAGTGTTTATGCAGAGCCGAGGCCTTTTCTGCATCCCGCCCCAGCAGCAAGTGGGCTGGGATGCACAAGGTGCTAAGAGGGGGATGCAGCTGGGACAGCTGACCCCAGATGACCAAAAGGATATTCTATACCTTATGACATCATGCTCAGCTTATAAAGCTGAGGGAAGATGAAGAAGAAGGAAAAGAGGGAGGTTCAGAGAGATGGCATTTGTATTCTTAGGTCACTCATATGCATGATGAAGCCTGGCTTTCCTGGAGATGGCTGAAACACCTGCCTTTCCATGGGAAAGAGTTAATTATTTCTTTGTTTCACTTTATGTGTATGTGTTACTTTTGCTTTGCCTATTAAGCTTTATCTCAAGCCATGAGTTTTCTCACTTTTACCCTTCTGATTCTGTCCCTTATCCCACTAGAGATGAGTGAGCAGCTGCGTGGGGCTGAGTTGCCAGCTGGGGTTAAACCTTAATACTTAATAACTTACTATCTTTACAACTATGTGTAATTGGTCTAATAAAATACCTCATTCTCCCTACAGAAACTATTTGAAAATATTTGAAGCAATATTGTAGCTTCATAATAGTGGACATATTTTAAAAGACCAAAACCAATAAGAATTGTCTATATTTTATATAGTCCTCTTTAAAAAGGGACAGGTAGGGGAAATGAGGACGTGTTGCCTTCTATGTCAACGACAAGCTCGGAGTGCATGGAGTTCTGCCTGGGCATGAATGATTGGCCAGGCTTAAATGGCAGGGACAGGGGACATGAGTCATCCAGGCATACAGGAACTACCTCGTGTTCACAAGCCCTGGTCCTTATGGAGGGGGACTTCAGCCACCCTGTCATCTGTTGGAAGGACAACACAGCAGGGTAGTAAGCATCCCAGGAGCTTCGCATCCCAGGAGTTTCCCGGAATGCCTCGATGGTAACTTCCTTCTCCAAGGGATAGAGAAGTCAGCAAGGAGAGGTGCTGTGCTGGACCTTGTTCTCACCAAGGAGGGGCTGGTGCAGGATGTGAAGCTCAAGGACAGCCTGGGCTGCAGTGACCATAAGCAAGCCCTGGACTTGGGGGGAGCTGTCTTGGCTTAGAGGGATCTGCTTGGTAGACTGCCATGGGATAAAGCCCTGGAGGGAAGAAGACCCCAGGAGAGCTGGTTAACGTCCAAGGATCACCTCCTTCAGGCTCAGGAGCATCCTGATAAAGAGGAAGCCAGGTGAAAACATTAGGAGGCGTGCACAGATGAACATGGAGCTGGTGGACAGATTCAAACACTTAAAGGAAGCCTACAGAGACTTGGAGCAAGGACAAACAGCCTGGGAGGAATATAGAAAGATTATCTGAATACCCAGGGATTAGATTGGAAAAGCTAATAGAGAAAATTAAGTCTGACTGGGGACATCAAGGGTAATGAGGAAAGCTTCTATGGGTACACTGGTGATAAAGGAAGACTAGGAAAAATGTGAGCTCTCTCAGGATGGATATAGGAGACTTGGTTACTCAGAGTGTGGAAAAAGCTGAGGTACTCAATTTCTTTTTTGCCTCTTTCTTCACCAGTAAGTTCTCCAGTCACACCACCAAATGCAGAAGGTGAAGGCAGGGATTGAGATACCCTAAACCACCCACTGTAGGTCAAGTTCAAAATTATCTAAGAAACCTGAAGGACCCAGCAAGATGCTTGTGTGAGTCCTGAGTGAACTGGTGAAGGAAGTAGCTAAGTCACTACCCATGATACTTGAGAAGTCATGGCAGTCCAGTGAAAAAGGGGACATATAATCCATATTTTTAAAAATGAAGGAAAATCCAGGGCACTGCTGGATGGTCAGTCACCTCAGTACCTGGCAAAAGCATGGAGCCAAACCTTCTGGAAACTAAGGTACATGGAAAATACAGAGGTGATTGGTGACAAACTTCACTAAAGGCAAATCATACCTGACAAATTTGGTAGTCTTCTATCTCAGGATTACAGAGGTGATGGATGAGGGAGGAGTGACTGGCCTCATCTACCTGGACTTGTGCAAAGCATTTGACACTCTCACACACATCTTTGTTTGTAAAGTAGAGAGACATAGATTTTGCATCTGGACCACTCAAAGGATAAGGAGGTGACTGGATGGTTGCACTCAGAGAGTTCCAGTCAACAGCTCAATGTCCAGGTGGAGACTGTTGACGAGCGACGTTCATCAGGGAACCTTCGGACCAGCATTGTTTAACATCTTTGTTGGTGACAAGGGACAGTGGGATGGAGTGCACCCTCAGCAAGTTTGCTGACAGCACCATGCCGGGTGGGACAGCTGACATGGTGGAGGGAAGGGATGCCATCCAGGGAAACCTTGATAGGCTGGAGAGGAAGTTCAACAAGGCCAAGTGCAATATCCTGTACCTGTCAGGGCAATCCCAAGCACACTTACTGGCTGAGTAGGGAATGAATTGAGAGCAGCCCTTGGGTGAAGGTCTTTGGGGGGTTGTTGGTGGGCAGGAAGCTGGACGTAACCCAGCAATGTGCACTTGCAGCCCACAAAACTAGCCATTGTCCTGGGCTGCACCAAAAGCAGCATTCCGGCAGGGAGAGGGAGGTGATTGTGCCCCTCTGCTCTGGTGAGACCCTACCTGGAGCACTCTGTACGGTTCTGGGGTCCTCAGCACAGGAAATACACGGACCTGTTGGAGCAAGTCCAGACTGGGGCCACAAAGATGATCAGAGGAATGGAGCCCTCTCCTATGATGACAGGCTGAGAATATTCAGGTTGTTCAGTCAGGAGAAGAGAAGGCTCCAAGACAATTTTCTAATGGCCTTCCAGTTTCTGAGGAGGCCTGCAAGAGAGCTAGAGAGGAAATTTTAAAAAGGATATGTAGTGATGGGACAAGAAGAAATGCCTGAAAGGGATGTGTTTAGATTGTATATTTAGAAGAAATTCTTTACTATGAGGGTGGTGAGATACTGAAACAGATTTCCCAGAGAAGCTGTGGATTCCCCAGCCCTGGAAGTCTTTGAGGTCAGATTGGAAGGGGCTTCGAGGAAGGTTTTGAAAATGGTGCTTAGTGGAAGGATTTCCTTCCCATGGCAGGGAGGCTAGAATAGATGATCTTTAATATCCTTTCCAGCTGAAACCATTCTATAATTCTTTTTATTTTCTGCAATATAGCTGAATGGTTCTTCCCCATTCATAGTGATTCCAGCAAAATTATCAGGTCCACTGTGAAAGAAATAGAGGTATAGAAACCTAAGAATAATTTAATCTTCATCTAAATCTAAAGCCTTATTTCATGTAAACCTCAAAGAATATGCTAGCGCAAGGCTGATAATGAAGATCTGCCCAGAAGACAGTCTTTCAGAAAATAGTTCTCTGTACCACAGATTGTCTCTAGTTGGAAGCCTCTAAAAAAGAACAGCAACAACCACGAAAAAAAAAAAACCAAAAACAAACAAGAAAAAAACAACCAGCCAACCAACCAAAAAAAAAAAAAAGGCAAAAAAATCCCCAAAACAAACCTAACAAAACCAAACCACCTCCAAACTTTACCACAAACACAGAGAGCTTTCTCAGTGCAGATTGCTCAAGAGTTTGGGCTCAAAGCCTGAATCAAAACTGAACAAAAGCTTGTCTGCTTAAGAAGAATTAACTTCCAGAAACCTCTGTTCCATAGTGGCAAAGCTCTGCCAGCCTCATGGGGCACAGCAGGAAGAAGAAGAGAATCCAAGAGGAAACTTGGCTTCATACCTATTGCAGCCTTAATCACCCTTTTTGAACAGAATTCAGCTTTCAGTCATGTGGAAGACAAACACCTGTGAAGTACAGAAACAGCTCATATTAGAGGTGATATTATAGCCAGCATCTGCTACTTGTCTGCCACTCTGTTAAGAGAAAACAGTAATGCAGGTCCTCTCATAAAATCTTGTGACTGGGATGAATGAGGACATCCACCAGACAATGGGAGGAAATATTTTTTGAAAGAAAGAAAGAACAGGAATGATGGCAGGCTTCTATGGATTGGTTGTTGTTGCTGCTGTCCTTTACTGGATCCTGGGAATAGGGAAATAGTTATACTGATGGACAATGAAATCTGTTCCCTTGCCCTCTCTTAAGGCTTCTATTCTAATCTCATATTTTCTGGCCCTTCTAAAGATATTTTCAAATTATTTGCATATGTATTCCACCTAAACTTGTAATGTTTATTATTTGTCTCTATAAGGGGTACTGTCTAATCTGCAGGGCCTATCGCATTCATGTAAGACAGGTAGCTATCACTAGGTTAATAGATAACCAGGTTTGTACCAGCATGGACTATGAAACCAGAGAGATTTTCATGCTGTGTTTTGAATTACATATTGAAATCTTTGATGCTGGCTGGTACATAATCACAGACATGGCAAGATTGTGTCCTTATGCCAGTCTGTAAAATTACATGTATATCCACAGCTGCCTTCAAAAGATGCTTCTAGCAACTTGATAATTTTGCAATATATTTTCTGTCACAGATGCTCACAGGTTCTTTCAGTGCAAAAGATTTAATTTGTTTTATTAGCAAAAGTGGTAAGCAGATAATCTGACAAACCTGGTCTGGTGTGATACAGGCATTTTAAAGCAGAGAGGAGGGAGTTTTAAAGTGACTGTGGTAGGGAAGCAAGACCAAGAATAGCAGGGTTTGCTTCAGCCGTTAGATTTGCTTATGGAGAGAAGAAGAAAGGTTAGGATACTATTGAAGATGGGTGAGAGACAGTAACGAAAGTCAGTTTCCTAGTCCTAAGTACTTGTAGATCTTCTTGGTGCCAGGAACTGCAGTTGTTCATTTTTTCAGCATCTTTTTACTAGTTAGGACACTGTGACACATTTTCAATACAAAAATAAGATAGACTGAAAGCTCTTTATGTTGTAACAAGTAGGTAATAATTAAAGTTGTATACAGAAATAAAAAGCAAGATCTGGATTAATGTCATAGTATGGTTTCAATTTGCTGAATAACTTACCATAGTACAGAAAGGATTTAGACAGCAGATTTTTCTGGTTTAGATGAGACTGAAAGCTGACATCAGGAAACTCTGCAGACAAAATTAAGTATTTAAATAAATTCGGGGGCATAATTTAGAATACTGCTTCCATTTTTGAAAGTCACATGCGGAGCATATTAATTCCAGAAGACTTTAAAAAATGTACCTATAGTTGCACTGCAAAATATTGATGTTGGTATTAAAGAACTTTTTAGAATAAAACTGTAAGGAGGTTGCAAGGAATCCATGCACTTTTTTTTCTTGGAATTTAGATGCTTATAGTATATATTCTGCTAATTTTTCTGGGTTAGAATTTATGTCTCTGGATTGATATTATCACTAACTGGTGAGGACTCTAAATTGTAGGGCTGTATCTGCAAAAATGATAGTAATCATCATTACTGCAGTCTACAGGTCTGGACAACATGGCATGTGGTTCTGGTGACAAACAGAACAGGTAGAATCTTTCATTCACAGACACCCTTTGTGTTTATAAAATTTTAATATACTAGATGTTGCAAAAAGTGGGAGAACATGAAAACAAAAAAACCTCTGTTTCCTTCCTGGAATAAGCATGTTAAATATGCATATATTGCATTCTTGAAACAGCTTTGGGCTTGGACAAGCAGTAAAAGAGCCCCTGAAACTGTGAGGAATACTTTGCATAGCATTAAGTTTACAAATTAGAGAGGGAACTTTATAAAGTTACTTTTCCTCCTCCATATATATGCGCTTTTCCTTTTCAAGGGTGTTGATGTGTCTCTGTAGATTGTCACTAGCTGTTGATAATTTTTAACTTTTTGTGTATGTCAAGGGACACACATGCCTTTCCTCCTTGTGCTAACATTCAGAATATTAGCTGTAACTTAAGGGGAAGAGTTATCCAGGATGACAGTCCTCAACAAGGTTTTTCTCTTATATCAGTGTTACATAGAGAATAGAGGAAAGTCTGTAGTCTTGAAATCATCTGCCCGAGAAAATAAAGGAACACAAGCAGAGAAAGCTACCTTTTTCTTTCTATAGAAATAGCTAATTCTTTCACTGTGAGGTCAGCTACTCCCAGGCTAAAAGGATCTTGAATGTGGAGATAACTAAAATTTACCATGGATCAATACCTCTAATGCAGCAACCTGATCATCTCTGCACCTGCAGAGGTCACCCAAATGAAGGCATCACATTCTGTTCTCTCTTGCTTCTTCAGTAGGGCACAAAAGTTACAACTCAGCACATTTCTTAGAGAGTAAACAGGTGAACTAGATAGTGTATAATTTCAGAAAAGAACTATAGCACTGAACATGATATACTCAACTGGAGTGTAGCAGCATCTCAAAAGCAAAGGTTTTTCTATCATGCTTTCACATCAGCAAGTTTTTTAATTGCACATTTATACAATTGCTAATTTGCTGCATTAATATAGGAAACAAATGCAGTTATATAATGGGACATTTGTGGTTACGATTGCTAAGTCATTTGCACCTGTGCCAAACTGAGCAGGTTTATGCTTTTTGCAAAATGGAAATATTAATGAAAGATGGGGAAATGGGTGCAGTCAGAAATTGTGGGTCTGGGCAAAGAGGGATCTTGCGTTGCTCATTTTTAGTAAAACTAAGTGGCCTGGAGCAGTAATTTTATAGACTGTCATGATTCATGAAGATCTGTCTCTTAATTTGTGTTATAATATACACATACTTCTAATCTGAAGAAGGCATTCCCCCCCCTTCCCCAACCAAAAGAAAGAGTCACTGTCCCATTGGACATAGCTAGAAAACAGGGTATAGCCAGAAAACAGGGTACCAAAAGTCATTTACTTTACTGGGAACACACCAAAGGTCACTTATCCGAAGACTCTCTCATTCAAATCAGTTTTTCCAGAGAAGAGTCACATTTCCAAGGAAGATGGATTTGAATATGTAAGATTAATGTTTATGTTTCTGAAATTCCTCTGTAGAGTGTCATTCAGATACTCTTCCAACATATCAAGAGCCAGGTCTCCAAGAGTTAGTTGCTCGATTACCTGGTATAATGCTCTTCTGTCCTGCTGATATAGCTTTTGCAACCGTTGTTGCATACATAGAAATAGCTGTTTTCTTTAAAAATTTTTAAAACCTTGTTCTGCTTTCCTTTTTTGCTTTTTTAAAGATCCATTTAGGCAGATTGACAAGAGATGTTTGCCTCACAAAAGGCAATAATACTACAAACAGCATGAAGGTTTTCTTGTGTCATGTAGTTTGAAGAACTCAGGCATAAACTGTTGGTTTTCAGTAGTCATCAGAAATACTAAAGTTATATGTAGCATCTAATTACATCTTACACCCTGTTATAAAAAGAACCAAAACCAAACCAGAGTGATTCAACAAGCTGTAAGTGAGATCTCTGCTGCAAAGGAAGTAGCAAAATTCCCATTGATGCCTTTAGACCAGATTTTATGCCTAAATACCCAGATTTTATGCCTAAATACCTGTAGGTATGCAGTGCAGTAACAAAGCAGTTGTTACAGCAGTGAAGGGATGGGTTGGACACAACACTGAGATTCAGGTTACTTAACTCAAACTGCTAGCCAATTAAAGTCATAGAAAATGGTTTTGAGATGCTTTAGCTTACACTGTTTGCCTTCTATTTAAGGAAATACGCAAGTAATACATACGCTAAATTTAAGAGCATTTTTCCTTTCTTCTTCTTGCTTCTTAGTTCTGAAAGTGAAGAACACTAGATCTTTGTGTCATAGAGCAGCTGGCTTGAGGGAAGATGCAAGCTTGTTTGTTAATTAGCCTTAAGTCTGCATTATTTCACTTCAGAAATAAGAACCTCTTTGTGAGTCCTGAGCGTGAAGAACAAAGGAAATAACAACTCTGTAAAAGAGAAGAGCAAAAATTGATTTTGGAAGAAAAATATAACCTTTGTTAGGTTACTTAAAATATTGGGAGTGGAGGGTTGTTTTGTTGGTTTGTTTGAATAAGTGTTATTTATTTTCAATAACAAATTGTTGTAAGAAAAATCTTGGAAAGGAGACAAACACTTATCTGCATTGTATCTACATAGGAAGTCACAGTGATACCTTTTTACTCCTGAATAATTGCTGAGCAAGCTCCTATGTTCATTGTTTATATGTTACACTTTTCAGGGTGATGTAACAAGCATCCTTCCCTTCTCCCTTAAAACCTCTCCAACAATTAATTTTCTGACCCCTTCTGCGCCCATATGGATCCAACGTCATCCAGCAGTCATTGCCTTACAGACCTCTGTGTGTAACTAATGTGTCCACAGAGAAACAACCTTCCAAATCCCTGGTGATCTGGACAACAGCCATTTTCTCCAGCTGAAATGCTGCAGTCTGTTTCCAGTGAGATGCCGGGCTCTTGCATACAGGGCATGCATTTGTGCTGATTAAGCACCTCTTTTTAATCAGGAGGGTGTGCACTGTTGAGCATATTTGATTCAAATATAGAAACATAAATTGGTTTACTCAGTTAAAAGCTTTGATGTGGCAGTAACAGAAAATAGGTGGAGCTAAAGGAATCCATAGTGTTTATGAATTTACTTCTGGCCTCTAAAGCGGAATGCTAAAAATGGGTAGGAATTTCTTCACTGGAACTTAGAGCACTGAGTTCGTTAGAGTGAGAGATGCACTATTTCTCCTAATAGCATTGCCGCTTCATTTGGCTTTCCCTTGCTAGCTTGACACAAATAGGCTTCTAAATTATCATTATGCCATGTATTACTGCAAAATAGGGAGCATACATTGCTGCCACAAGGTTGATACACTAGCTAGAAGCTGTAGGAGCTTCAGTGAGACATACTCAGAAAGGGAACCCTGCTCTTGTTCAAGAGCATACAATTTACTTTCAGATTTTGTTCATTTCAGTGTGTGGATAAAGCCAAAACAGGTAGTGATTAAAAAGAGTATGTATATATTTTATATATTATTTTAGGATGCGTCTGCCATCCTAGGAATTGGAAAAGAGTCAAAATATAGTGTTCTGTCCAATGAACTGCTGCAAAGATAACAGGTTTTTTAATGACCATTAACTTGGAGCTAGTTCAATTATGTAGTTATAATCCTCAAAATTACTGATCAACCCTTTTCACCTAGTCAGCTGTTTGCTGTAACATGAAATGAAGAAACAGTTTCTTGGATGAGATAAACAAACAACTTGTTATCATTGCAAAATTAAAGTGTGCAACACAAGCAAAATAGCTTTTTACATTTTGTTTTTAGCAGTTACCACTTGTCTTATTGTTCAACTCCATCTGACTGTTCTTGTATTCTTGCGTTGTATTACCTTAAAGAATTAAACCAGTTAATCTTCCAGCCCAACTTTTTTTTTACATTTGCCTTATTCTCAGCTGTTAGAAGAAATTTAAGTGTAGAGATTGGTTTACTTAGGTGTTTTGGCTAACAAAGGTCAAGAGGGTTGGGTTATAAATGTGTGAATCATTAATTGTAGTGTGTGTTCCTTTTACGGTGTTGCTGAGAATTGCACAGGAGAGCAGAGATTAAATACTTCCCCGCAGGCTGCAGTAGTTCTTCCCCCCAATTGCCAGAGTTAACTCTGCCCTGGTACAAGGAGACATCTACTCAGTTGTATTGGTTGCTTCTGGTGGCCATTTGGACATGACCAAGAAATAATGTTATGTCGAATTTTCTGTGATTGAGTCCTTGCTTTTCCCAGAGAACAGAGCCTCATATTAAAGTGCCATAATATCACATATTTTCAGGGTGTCAATCTGCCATTTTGTCAGATGCTTTGATACACATATATGTTTATAAAAGAGAAGGACTTTAGGTAGATTTCATAGCCTCACTCATGTGACTGATCCCAGCGCATTTAACATGTGAATACTCCCACTGCATTCAATGGGTACATTTCTGAGCTTGAAGTGAAGTTTGTGAATTATTAGTTGCTGATTGGTGTCCCAAAAGTGTGCTTGCAAGTTCTGGGTCAAACATCTTGCTGTACCAGTAGGATATCTTCTGAGGGTAGACATTATTTGTGACCAGGGATCAGGGGCAGATCCCAGCTAGTGTGGGCTGTGGCTTCTTGAATTGCAGTGGTCAATCACTGAGAGTATTCATACAGTGTTACTGAGGGTCAGTGCTCTGCTCTGACTGAGTGATATTGCCCTTAACATGCTCCATTTCTGAGTGGAAGTCTGTATGTGTTTGGGAGCTCTAAGTAAGGGCAGTCTGTCCCCATCCACACACATGTGTGAAGCTTAGAGGCAGCCTCTCAGTGGGGCTTTTGGGGTTGACTCAGTATGGCCAAATGGTGAATGGGGACCAAAGAGCAGGCTTGAATATCACTGAACTGATGCTGATGAGATATACAGAGCATGCAGCACTTGAAGCATGTGCTTCCTATTGCAGAAGACAGACATACATCAACAAGTATTACTGAAGAGAAATATTTTAGTATGCAAGAGACTCTCTTACCAGCTGCAAGATTAGCACTCAAGGAAACTTGGAAAAGCAAGTAGTGAAAGCTTGTAGAGGAGGCAAAGATTGCAAAGTATCTAGCTTTGTAAAAGGATGTGTAAAAGCCAGTAGTGAGAGCAGTGCTAATGTTTTGGCATCCAAATGCAAGTAGCAACCTTTGAGTCTATGCCAGTTCAGCACTGGGTGTGAAACTCTTGGCACTTTGCCTTGACTTCACAGCATTTTTAGGTCTGGAGACAGAGAGGGCAGAGAGGGAGAGAGAGTGCAGAGACCTGAGTATTGAGATGATTTTATAAGTCTTGTTTGTTTCTCATTCCTATTTACAAGAAATTATTAATGCCTTTAAGGACTGTGGAGGATCTAACTCACAAATGTTAGGTTGGCGAAACAAACAACATCCCCCACTCCTTTAGAAATGGTTCTTCAAAGTGTTAGACTATTTTGTCCTCCCTTTAAACAAGCAAACAAAAGTATTTCTCGCCAAGGAAAAATTTTATCTATTTCACTTCCTGAAAATCACATCAGGTTAAAATGCCAAACTTCCTTGTCAAGAGACAGTACAATTTTTAACATCTCCCCTTTTCACAGAATTATCAGAACTGTCTAGACTGTCTGGAAACAAATGGCCGCAGCTTCTGAAAAATCAGAAAAATTAAAAGAATGTTTCTGGTTTAGTTTGGTTTTGCACAGCAAATACACTACATCAAAATGTTTAACCTGATGCTTTAACTAAACTGATTGTAGATTCAAGGGGTGCTTTTCCAAAACAGTGGAATGATTTTTTTTTTTTGCTTGTAAGTGTGTATTTCCCCAGAGCAGATTAAATTTTATGTTTGTATTTGTACAATTAATGGTATAAATTCAAAAGTCCTCTCACTAATCTAAGAGTTTTAATTAACAGGTGCATAAGGATCTTTGAGATTCCAATAATTATGGATTTTACTCAGAGTTCTTTTGCCCATCTGCTGTTTAAGGCAGCACTCCTCTTCTGTGTGGGAGGAGAGGGAGGGCAGCTTGTGCTTCTCAGCATTGCTGCCACAGACCTTAGCAGCAGAAAGCCCTGTCAGGCAAAAGGGGTGATCTGGTAGGAGCAGGGTTAGCAGAGGCAAAACCAGCCCATGAAAGGATTTCACCAGCCCTTTACTTCTTTGCTTGTATTACCATACAGTTCACTTATAGTTCACCTATAGTACCATCTTTTATTGCTATCACCTTCCCCTGTGGGCAGCACAACCCACAAATTTGCTGTTTTGGTTATTCCAGCATCCCTTTGGGAACTTTGATGCCAAGCATGACCATGCTACTGCAAAGAAGAGATTCTAGAGGAAGATACTGTGTCAGCTCTTACAGGCGTTGCTGAGAGCAGCAGTGTATCTGAAGCCTGCCAATACACATGCCGGTTTATTCCCACGCTGGCTTGCAGAAGAAGGCAGAGTAGCAGATTCCTCTACATTGGCAAATCCTATATAGCCTATTTTGTACTATTCACGCTTTTTTGTTCCCCTGCATGCCTTGAATAGGATTAACGAATGGAGTTTTCCTTTAAGCTCTGGTGAACTTTACTAAGATACTCAGAAACTGTGTCAGAAGTTTTAAATAGTCTTTTTTAAGAGTGGTTCACTTGGCACCATAATTTCTTGTCTTAACAGAGGCAGTGACACTTTGTGGGTGACAGTTCTTGCTCTGTATCACCATCAGAGTGTGTGACATATTAACTTTAAAGCAACATAGAGATTTTATTTGCTGAAAACAGGTCTGTTTAAATATTGACCTCTTTAAACATTAAACATTATGGACAAACATCCCAGAATTGATGATGCAGGCATTGCAAAATAAATTACTTTTTAAACCATGGAATGTGCAGCATGACAGTTCAGTGCAGCTGTCAGGGCCACCTCTGTCTACCCTCTGGAAAGTGCTCTCACCAGCTCTGATATTGGAGCTAACAGTGGTTTCAGATTTATTCCAGGAAGCATTTTTGTCAAATAAGCACACTGATTAATTGCTTTAATAACTTCAATCTTTTATTGTCTGGCCTCTGATTTGTGGAATTAGTGCTTTGTGAAAAATGAAGTCATATTGGTCATTTGGGCACATCGAAAATGAAAGTATGTAACTTGAGAGGTATAAAACTTTGGTGGCAAGGCTTATAGCTTATTCATTTCCTCTCCAGATAAAAATGAATAGGTCAGTTCTTTAAAAATTCCAATCACTTTTGCATTTGTATTGCTTCAGGAAACTTGTCCAGTTCCAGTTTCAACTTCTTTGCGTCAAGCATCTTGCCTGAAGAGGGAGGACAAATTGTAAGCTGTTACCACCCCTCTGAGTTTTTCTGCCGGATTTGTCTCCTTTTCACTGCACTTTGAAAATAAGAAACAGCTGTTCTCTGGAAATCCTCAGAGGAGAAAAAGTGAGTGAGGAAAACAGTAAACAGTGCTACACGGCAGATGTTTTACTTCAGCTCAGAAACAATCCTTTAGCAAGCAAGCTTACCTATAATCCAGTAGGAAGACTTTTAACAAAGGAAGAACTTGCAAGACCATATGCAGATTGCACTTATTGAAGTATGAAAAACTGGTGACTTATCTTCAGGACAGAGTGATAAACCTTCCTTCTACACTGCATTTTAGGTGAAACCAAAAGCACAACTTTGAAACAAACCTCCCCATTTTTCCCACTTACCATGCTGCAGAGAGGTCTCAAAGCATACTATCTGGATTACCTGAAGGTAACTCCAACCCAGAAGATGTGCCCCTGGAGTGCTTCAACCACTAAATGAGCAATAGAATCTGAGCAGATTCAATCTAAAGTAAAACCTACTGAAATAATGTATTGTGGAATACCCATGAATTGTTTTATTTTATAGATCCACTCCTACTGTGTTATCCCCCTTGTCAATACATGCATAGCCCAATGATTTTCTGATATATAATTGATTACCATTTTAGCTGCAATATCACCTTTGGTAGGTGTTGACTAATTCATAAATACACTAAAAATGGCAGAAAAAACCCCAGAAACCAAAGCCAAAGAGAAGAAAATGTGTCTGGTCCAAAACAGAAGTGTAATTTCCGTCTGGTGCTTTTTCTTCTACTACTGCAAAGCGTGAGAGGGAAACACTGGGCTTCCAGTCACAGGCAGGATTAAAGCTCAGATGACTTAAGTCACTGTTACTTCACTACTTCAGTGGACAAAATAACTGCTCATCCTAGATAGAGATCTAGAAAAAATGTATTTTACCATAAGCACTGACTGCAAATTCAAAATATGAGTGTAGGTTTTTAATTACCACCATAAGAATATAGCACCAGGATAAATAACATAATTCATTCAGCTATTCTCTGCTCTTGATTCTAAGCCTCCAGTTTTACTACATTAGAAAAGGCAGTCTGGAAATGAGTGGAGGTGGCTGGTGCCATGAGAAAAAACAGATTCATCCAGCACAGCTCTGCAGAATGTGATCCAAAGCCCTACAATTTAGGCTTCTCTTTGGATGCTACATGTTTCTGTATGTATCTCTCCATCTATCTATATGCATATATTCTCAACTCAGGCAGCATTTGGAAATTATTTCTATCTCAACATTTACATTTGTCTCTTCCTGTTTAAGCAAACCTGCATTGGTCTGCTTTAAGTTAAGACCACGTGTTATACCTCGTAATTTTAAGAAGGTTTACGCCAGCCTGTATTCTAGCTAGCAGTATTCTCCTCAGCAGAAGCTGCTGGCTAGTTCTCCACCTAAAGATTTGCAAGTGTGTCTTAGGTTTCCAGAAGACTGTTATACTCTAAAAGAATCTACTTGGAAGAACGTGGGAGAATGTCTGTTTGGAAAAGAGACCTCTCCTTGGCACCATCAGTTACTTAGATGCCTTCCCCATTCCCCATTTTTCAAAGACCCTAGTGTTTCTGGGAATCATTCCCAGTGCTGCTGGCTTGTCATGTCAGGGAATTTCTTTCTTTTTACAATGATCAGAGAACTGAAGACCTTCCTACCAAGTGCATCTAGAGGTAGGCAACTGGGCTGCTCTAGTATGAATGATGTTGAGTATACATAATCTGGAATTTTACCAGGACTAGTTGCTTTTAAAATCTAAGTGGAAGGTTACAATCATCTGAACTGATCTTGCATGGCCTACAGATAAATGATGCAGGTTAATTCAGCCATTAATCTGAGCAATGACTATCCAGAGAGAGCTGTTGGTCTAATTATAGGTAACTGCTGAAAACAACAATTCTACAATAGACATGCCCTTCCAAAAGGTATTAACTGGTATACAAAAGATGCCAGATGATTGAAAAAAACCCAACTCCAAATTATTGTATGTGAGCATGAAGCAGTTTATCGTGTAAGAATTCCCCAACCTGAAACAACTTTCCCACAAAGAACTAGAACACAAAGTGCCAAATTTAATTTTGTTGAGAGAATTTGGACTCTGAGCAACTTCTGAGAAGACTGAGCAGTGGAGCTGCTTTTGAGTCTGCTAGATATTACATAGGTAGTAATAATTTTCCTGCCATCACTGGTGAAAGTTAAAATCCAAGACAACTGAGAATAAAAGCAGTAGATAAATTGGCAGCTTTGGCCTATGTGCCCTTTAATCAAAACAAGTCTGAATATTCAGTTTTGCAAGTGTGGTTGTGCAACTCAAGATAACTGCTCCACTTCTGTCCCAATGCTCTTTAGTTAGTCACTGCCTGAAATATTTTCTGCAATACCTGTCCTTGACACTATCCAATACAGATGACTATAAATTTATGTGTGGGAAGAGTACATTCTTTTTGTGTGTGAAGCTCTTGTTCTCCTATTACCTCTTATAAAAACTTCCTCTCTTTCTTTGCCTCCATCCCCACTCACTGCACTTCACACTCAGAAAGGCTTTGCTAACAGCTTCAGTGCAGCCACTCATGGAGAACAAGCAAAACATCTCAGAAGCTGGCCAGCATTTTCCTTGAATTATTCAAATCATCCTTGTATTTAAAGTCGGAGATATGCTTACATAACTTAATTGGACATTGCACAAAAAAGTACTTTATCTAAGTCTAGCCTGCCTAATGTTTTCTGCTGGTGCTACCAAAGAGTCAGGCTGAGTCTGTGACACCAAAAACACTCAGAATTTAAAAAAGGAAACAACACAAACTCAAATCCTTGTTCTTCCAGGTAAGGAAATCACTCAGATTGTGGATTTATTTGGTAGAACTTAGAATGTATCAAATCTGGCTGAAGATCTGGAAACTCAGTGTCTTCCTAATGCCTTTAAAAGGGAAACTCACTCAAGATGAATACAATGATGGCTGCAGATGCTTTGTGACTGTGAATAAAAATGCAACCAGCACACTGACACATCTAAGAAATGCTTTTCTAAGACACAGAGCTGCACTGCTGATCTACCTGATGGTCAAATCTCAGGACACAAGCTTTTCTCCACCTGACTAAGACCATTCAATTTTTAAGACTTTATATGGGCAGCTTTCTAGCTGCCAAAGGTTGTTGAAGCATTTCAGTTTTGTTTTTCACACATTGTCAAAAGATTTTTTGTTTTGGCTTGTGTGCTTTCAAAGGCAGAACAGAAATATCGACAAAGGCACTATTCATGTCAGTATTTAACTGCTGATTGACAACTGTTTTTCTGCATGCTGGTGGAAGCTGCTGAATTATAGCTTTGGCTGGAAGGAGCCGCCAGTGAAACTGAATACATATTCCTCAATCCCAAATAACTGCAAATCTAAAGGGTCTTTTGTTGAAAGATTACTGAGTTTCAGAAAGCCAGGCAAGAAAGAAAAATATTTTTTCCCCAGTGCTTTCCTTGTGCTTGTTTCTAGAGAGTCCAACTCTGACCCCTGAACTCAGGGTACATACTTCTACCATTCTCATCAGCATGCCATTTAATGAAGAGGTTGTTAGTTTCTGTTAGGTGTTTTGCTTTCTCCTACATCATTTCAATGAAAGAAGAACAAAATTGCTGGATGTTTCTATATTTAAAAATTCTATAGTAGAAAAAAAGAGAAAAGTTGAAGAGATAGATCTTGTTAAGTAATGAGACCTTGTTTTCTTTGCAAGGAATAAAAACCAGAAAAAAACCCCAGAGGAAATAGGCAGGTATTTTAGGTTTTACATCTTCTAACAAAATGTTATTTCACATTTTTAAGCAGTAGTTACACATAATTGTCTACTAAAAGTAAAGGTGCAGGTTTTCCATGAAATAGCTGCCACTTCTACTTTTTCCAGTATTTTGAGCTTTCATTTTTAAATTTCGCCTTTTAAAAGGGGAGCCTTAAGAAGGTTCAGAGGGGATCTCATCACTATCTGCAACTCCCTGAAAGGAGGTTGTGGTGAGTAGGGGTCCAATTTCTGCTACTGTGCCTGCAGTGAGAGGACAAGAGGAAATGGCCTTAAGCTGAGACAGGGAAGATTCAGATTAGATATAAGAAAAGAATTGTCACTGTTAGGGTGGTCAGACACTGCAATAGGTTGCCCAGGGAGGTGGTGGAATGGAGTCACCATCCCTGGAGGTATTCAGAAAACATCTGGATCTGGCACTGGGTGATGTAGTTTAGTGGTTCAGGGAAGTGCTGGGTTGATGGTTGGACTCCATGACCTTAAAGGTCCCTCCCAATCTTGATTATTCTATGATTCTATGAAAACACTTACCTGAATATTGCAGGACAAACGGGCTGGACTTTGTCTTTCAAATACATGGAAACAGCTTGGCATTTACATGGGCCAAAATACTTGGAAGTGTTTCCATTTCAGAGGTGGACCTTTTGAATGGTCATGTGGCAAGTGAGGCAGACTCAGACCTAACATTATATTCTACCATATAATAATATACCAGGAATAAATGGTCTATGGATACACTAGCATTCAAATTGTCTCTCTTGTTATGAGACCATTTATCTAATTTAATATTTCTGGATATTCTGACATGTCAAATAAATGTGAAATAATTGAATTGATAGAAATATCAAGATGATAGTTTTTCAGAAGAGAGAAAGTAAAAAGATGACTGAAGCTGTAAAAAGAGAATAGTAAGCTACTCATAAATGCATGTGTCCAATCCAGCATTTTGACAAAAAGTTGTGTGAGATTTTGTTCTCTGGGTGGCTATTAGTTTTGCCACACTCCTCAGTGTGTAAATTATGAAAGAGGGCCACCCTTTTCTCAAGAATTTTCAGCTGTTCATGTGCTCCTCTGTTACTTGACACAGAACAGATCTTCTTGCCCTTCATGTTCTTTTAAGCTTTTAAACAATTAGAGAGAATATGACTCAGACAGTCTGGCAGAAAGGCCTTACATCATTCTGTTCCCAGAATCTGTCCTAATTAGGGAAGTATTTCCTCATATTCCCAAGGAAAGCTGCTGGTGTCATCAGCCTCTCAACAGAGATGCCTATGGATCACTTCACAACATAACTCTCAAGCTTTCAGTAGTAACTGCTATTTTATAGTGTTCCACGGGCTTTTATCATGACCTTAAAGCTTACATTTTTCCAATTGTTGTCTGAGTTCTTGCAAAAATAAATCAGTTTTCAGACTTCTTATGCACAAGATTTTGAGAGCACAGTGGGTGAAGAAGAGACTTTTGAGTAGAATACTTCAGCAGCAATTTTATCTTTCACTTTTAAACTCTTTCTTACACAAACTTAAACCAACTAATCTTGTAAAGGAGAACTGTTTTAAATGCCTTCGGAGAAAAATCAGGGAAATGATCCTACCAAATGACAATGAGACCTTTGCCTGAAGGTATGCAGCCATCCCTTTGGTAGGGTTTGCAAAGACCAAAAAAAGAGATCAGCCCCACAAAACTTCTTAAGAATTCAGGAAGAAAATTTCCCCCCTCCCCCCCCCCCCCCATATATAGAAGAAAGCCTCTTTGAGCCCTAGCTCCTCAAATGATATTGCCTTACAATCCTTGCTTTCTACTTTATATGCACCTAAGTCTTGGCCATACATATCTAAATACTTACATATAAGTATCCACATTATTTCAAATTCAGTTTTCCCTATGGTGCTTTGGAATTCAGCTGACTCCAAAACTTGACTTCGAGGTTGCTACAGGAAAGGACTATTCCAACCTCAGAAGCACACTGCTAAATTCAGTAAAAGAGCCTTAAAAATTCATAGTAAATAGCATAAAATGTCTCCAGAAATGCATACCTTTTTATCAGTACAACATGGTCTGTGTCACAAGCAGCAGAGTGTTTTACATAGCCCTATTCTGTGGTGCTCTCAGCCCAGCAGTAACTGTGGTCAGGTGGGTAAGGATGTCTCAGAACTTCGTCCAAACCCTCAAAGTCTCTTTTTTCCTGTGAATATGATGCCTTTCTTCCTCATGTCTGTTCCAGTTCTGCTTCTAGAATTACTTAAAAAGTAGATTTAGGTTTCTGTTCTGGATGTTAGTTTTCACCTACATTATGGGAGACATAGACACACAAAGGGTAGATATAAACCACGAGCTGATCTGAGCTACTTTGGTTTGGTTTTGTGTGTATTTATACTCTGCCATGCACACTGTTAAGTGTTACTCCAAGGAGTAAAACTTGAGTGGAAAAATATTCTGGTGCTTCGTCCAGGAGCAGTGAGTGAAAGTCTTCAGAACTTTGAGCAAATCATTCTTTCTTTGCCTGAGGTTTTTAATCTCAACAACTGTGTAGTAATTCTTCTTTTCCCCTACAACTTTTTCTGGTTTTATCTTCAGAGAACGTAACCTCCCAGTGCAGGAAATTCCCTGCTGTGCCTTTGACTGGAACCAGAACAAGAAAATTCTGTCTCACCTTCAACTTTCTGTGCACTCTGTGGGAATGACACTAACGTAAGTACTAAAAAAATGTGGCCAGCTCTGTTGAAGCCATTCAAACTAACATTAGTTTTAGCTGTTTTCAACTTTTTGGTGCCATTGTGCAAAGTGGTAGTTTGAAATATGTTATTGCTAAATTAGTTTAACCGTTCCTGTATAAACATAAGTAAGTACCACCTAAACAGCTAAACCACTGTTTTTCATTAGGTGCTTGACCAGAGGGAATTTCCAACAAGAACTGCAGTTATACTTCTGTTTGTGGAACAGGCAGACAGTGTCACCTGTGTCGTCCCTGGGCTGCGTTGCAAAGGCATATCTTTGTGTCAACAAGATGATGGGACCTGTCCTCATCACTGATGCAAAAGTACTGGCAATCTGAGACAACTACAGCTGGCAAAGTTAGAAGTCAGCTCTGTGACTTTTGTGTGGGGCCAGGTGATGGGAACAGACAACTCATTTTAGACAAGCAAAAGTAAACAAGTTTCAAATAGGCAATGGTTTTGACATAACCTCTATTTCTAGAGAAAAACAAAGCCTAATACACATCCTGACCAAAGGTCAAATGCTGAGCCTTGGCTGCATATGCCTAATTTTTATTGTAATCAGCAGGAACTCTGTGTATGTCGAAGGTCAAAACTGAACCCCAACTTCAGCTCAGATCAATACAACCATGTGATTTTGCCAGCTCCACCTAAGTGTAATAAAGTAGAACTCAAGCTATCATATTACTGATTAATACACTTCATGTTTAAGCAAAGATACAGAACTTTAAATTACTGGCAGTCCATGGAAATGAAAGTTAGTGTAAACCAAATAAATACCTTGAGGTACAAAATATAAGCCTCCAGGCATTTATCAAAGCATAGCTTAAATATTCTGTGCACAAGAGAGTACATCTGAAGGAATAAGAGATGTGCTAAGAAACCAGACATTAAAGCTGCAGAAGGAGAAGAAACTCATGGATGGACTTAAGTAGAACCTCTCACCTCAGTGACAGTGTGCAAGTTTAAAGAGCAGCAAGCAATCTGATGAGTGCCACTGAGAACTGGACATTTTCAGCTGAATTCAAGAAAAAAGTACAAAACCAATTCTCCATCTCTTTTTCCACTGAAGGGAGGAGTATTTTCCCTTTTGAGGTGCCTACTACCTTAAATTAGCTTTACACTGTCTACTTCCTCTGCACCCACCATGACATGAGATCACAATGAGCCTTCTTCCAGAACATCAGAGGTTAGATTCCATGCTCTGTCTTGGCTGTCCCTTAGGAATATGACTGCATGAGGTGCAGAGTCTGGCATACAACATGAGTTAACTGCCCGGGCACTCTGCTCTTTGCAGTGCAGGTTATGAAGTCCAGGGCACTTCCAACTGTGTTTGAGCAGAAGCAACACAGGAAACCTGCTCAACCTCTGGTCATGGTTGCATGCATCCTTTGAAGGCAGACAGGTATTAATTGTTATTACATTTAGTTTTTAATAAGTAATTCCCACCTCACACATACAATCTGTACACACATATTCAGATACAGTTCTTGGGAGTTGGGTGGTTTATATAGACATAGATACAGTTAGTTACATATAACCACCTGTCCTTAAATGGCACATCTCTCACTGTACTTATTTTATGGCAAAAAAACTTATTTTGCCAAAGAAATATTGATCATCCATTTGGAGTGCACTGTATGATTTATATTCTTAGAACGTGAAAACATACCCCTCAGAGCCCTCCCATTTTGTTTTTCTGTGTATGTTCAGTTTAGCTGAGTTTATATATTTAGAAAGTAAATCATAAATATTTAGAGAGTAGAAAAATAGTAGAGCAGGGGAAAATGTTAAATGAATCTGCAGTGTGTGCATGTTATGACACACTTTTAAAATTTCTTCCTTCCCAAGTGGAAGTGGAGATTATGTATTATAGTGTGACTATATTTACCTTCTCTATTTTAAACTGTATTATGATTTAAAATATTTTACTACTAAAGTAGAAAAGCACACATCTTAAACAATCCTGTCTTAGAGTAGGAGCCAAGTGCAATTGTAATGTAATGTCTTCCAGATGCTACTGTGCAATATTCCAGCAGAGCTTTTCCTGTTGGCTGCTAGGATTTATGTTACACTTAACCTTGAGCAGTTCTGGCAATGCAGGGCCTGGTTCCACTTCTCTACTCCATCATGCTCACAGTAGTGTGATGATACATCATCAACATGGCACAGCATGTCTATCAGGGCTCCCCCAGGAGGTGCTGAGCATTTTGTTTGCTCAGACAGCATGTCTGGCTCTTGAATTCCTTCTTCTTGCTTCCTTTATCAATGTAAGACCTTTGAGATTTTAGTCTTAGGAATTAAAAGGACTCCCAAGAAAAGGTATTGCATATTGTGGTGACTTTTCACTCTGAAATGACAATTTCTTTGTTACCTCAATATCCTCCTCCTTCAGTGCCCTAATTGTAACCTCAATATCCTATCTATTTGACTTAAAGGAAGGAATTTGACTTAATGCTAGCAAGAACGAGGTTACTGGGGAAACAGAATCCTCTATTGTGCCTCCATGTTAGCCTTGGTATAAGCACCCCTGACTAGGAGAGGTGAGACAGAGAATCCTGTCAATTTGATACCTCTATTTGGCAGGTTTAAGCTCTGTAAAAAGATGTAATTTGAAGATGTTTGGAAACACTATGGTAGAACAGTGGATGAAAACCCTCAAAGTCTTCTGTACTGAATGTGCTGCTTTGCCAATCAATTTAAACATCTCACTCTTGCTTTGTTAGAGCTTCACCACAAAATCAAATTCCCTCTCCTG